>PVIW01004781.1:27500-113219 GCA_004026585.1 Noctilio leporinus | reverse complement strand
TTCTCTCGTATCCCTGCTATCTTTGCTACTCCTTTGCACCCTTGTCTGAGATATCATTGGCAAATATGTTTTCCCATACAGTTGATTCCCTTTTAATTTTGTTAATGTTTTCTTTAGCTGAGAAGAAACTTTTCAGCTTGGTGTAATCCCACTTGTTTATCTGTTCCTTTCTTTTCCTTGCCTTTGGAGAAGTACTGGTGAGACTATTGCTGCATGGGACATTTTACTGCCTGTTTTCCTGTAGGACTTTTATGGTGGCACAGCTTCTGTTTAAGTCCTTTATCCACTTGAGTTTAGTCTGGTGTATGGTGTAAATTGGTAGTCTAGCTTTATTTTATTTTATTTTATTTTATTTGCATGTCCCTGTTCATGTCTCCTAACACTGCTTATTGAAGAAACTATTTTCACTCCATTTTATGCTCCTTCCCCCTTTGTCAAGTATTAATTGACCATGGAGTCCTGGGTTTATTTCCAGGCTCTCTATTCTGTTCCATTGATCTATATATCTATTCTTATGCCAGTACCAGACTATTTTGATTACAGTGGCCTTGCAATATCAAAAAAGTTTGATATCTGTCATTGTTCTTCATTCTCAAGATTGCTGTAGCTATTCATGGTTGGTTTTGGCTCCATATAAATGTTTGAAGTATTTTTTTCTAGATCTGTGAAATATGTTGTTGATATTTTAATAGGGATTGCACTGAATCTATAAATTGCTTAGAGTAGTATGGACATTTTAATTATATTAATTCTTCCCATCCATGAACATGGTATGTACTTCCATTTATTTGTATCTTCCTTAATTTCTTTCTTCATTGTTCTGTATTTCTCTGAATACATATCTTTTACCTCCTCTGTTAAGTTTATTCTGAAGTACTTTATTTTTTTGTTGTTGCTTTAGTAAATGGGATTTGTTTTCTAGCTTCTATCTCTGATGTTTCATTGTTGATATACAAAAAAATGCCTTTGATTTCTGGATATTGACTTTATATGCAGCTATTTTGCTAAATTTGCTTATTAGGTCAAGTAGGTTTTTGGGGAAGTCTATTAGGTTTTCTGTATACACTATCATGTCATCTGCAAATAATGACAGTTTTACTTCCTCCATTCCAATTTGGATGCCTTTGATTCTTTTTTCTTGTCTGATCATTATGTATAGAACTTCCAAAATGATACCAAACAGAAGTGGAGAGTAGACAGACTTGTCTTGTTCCTCATCTTGGGGGGAAAGCTTTTAGTTTTTGCACATTGAGTAGGATATTGACTTGAAGTTTCTCATATATGGCCTTGGTTATGTTGAGATAATCTCCCTCTATGCACACTATGCTGAGCGTTTTTATCATAAATGGATGCTGAGCTTTATCAAATGCTTTTTCAGCATCTATTGATGTGATCATATGATTTTTGTCTTTCATTTTGCTTATGTGGCATATTACATTTATTGATTTGCAAATAGTATACCATCCTTGCATCACCAGGATGAATCCTACTTGATCATGGTGTATGATCTTTTTAATGTATTACTGGATCTGGTTGCCTATATTTTGTTGAGAATTTTAGCACCTATGTTCATCAGAGATATTGGTCTATAGTTATTTTTCTTTGTTGTGTCTCGACCTGGTTTTGGGGTTAGAATAATACTGGTCTCATAGAAAGAGTTTGGGTGTCTTTCCTCTTCTTGGATTTTTTTTTTTTTTTTTTTTTGAATAGGTTGAGAATGATAGGAGTTAGTTCTTCCTTAAATGTTTGATAAAATTTGCCTGTGTAGTCATCCAATCAAGGGATCCTGTGGACTGGGAATTTTTTGATTACTGCTTCAATTTCACTAGTTCTTATCAGCCTTTTCAGGCTTTCTGCTTCTTCTTGATTCAGTTTTGGTAAATTATGCATTTCCAGAAATTTGTCCATTTCACCTAGGTTGTCAAAGTTTTTGTCATACAGTTATTTGTAGTAATTTCTTACAATCCTTTGTAATTCTGTTGTATCAGTTGTGATTTCTGTTCTGTCATTCTGATTTTGCTCATTTGGGTCCTCTTTCTTTTTTCTTAATGAGTCTTTTAAAGGCTTGTTGATTTCATTTACCTTTTCATAGAAGCAGCTGCTTGATTTATTGATCCTTCGAACTGTACTTTTAGTCTCTATGTCATTTAATTCTGTTCTGTTATTGATTACTTCCTTTCTTCTATTTTCTCTGGGCTTTGTTCATAGTTGCTCCTCTAGTTCTTGTAGCTTTATAGTTAGGTTGTTTGTATGTGCTTCTTCTAACTTTTTTAGATAGGTCTGTATTGCTATGAACTTTCCTCTGAGGACTGCCTTTGCTGTGTCCCATAGGTTTTGGTGTGTTGTGTATTCATTTTCATTTGTTTCCAGAAACATTTTGATGTTTTCTTTGATCTCATTGTTAACCCAATCATTACTTAATAACATGTTATTCAGTCTCTGTGAATTAGAATACTTTTGGTTTTTTTCCTTGAGGTTGGTTTCTAGTTTCAAGCCATTGCAATCTGAGAAGATACTTGGTATGATTTCAATTTTCTTGAATTTGTGGAAGCTTGTCTTGTGTCCTACCATGTGGTCTATCTTTGAGAATGTTCCATGTGCATTTGAAAAGAATGTGTATTTTGCTTCTTTGGGGTGAACAGTTCTGTACATATCAGTTAAGTCCATGTCATCTAGAGTGTTGTTCAATGCCACAATATCCTTGGTGTTTTGGTTTCTTGTTTATTTGTTTGCTTGTTTGTTTTTTGCTTTGAAGATCTGCTCATTGTTGATTATGGGGTATTAAAAATCCCCTACTATTAGTGTGTTGCTGTCTATATCCTTCTTGAAGTCCTCCAAGATTTTTCTTATATATTTGGGTGCTCCTATGTTGGGTGCATATATTTTTACAAGGGTTACAACTTCTTGTTCGCTTAAGTATTATGACATGTCCTTCTTCATCTCTTGTAATGGCGTTCATTGTAAAATTTATTTTGTCTAATGTAAGTATTGCTGCCCCAGCCTTTTTCTCATGTCCATTTGCTTGAAATATATATTTTCTATCCCTTCACTTTCAGTCTGTGTCAGTTTTTTGTTCTGAGGTGGATCTCTTGTAGACATCATATATATGGGTCATGGTTTCTTATCCATTCAGTTACCCTATATCTTGGTGCATTTAATCCACTTATGTTTAAGGTTATTATCGACAGGTACTTATTCATTGATATTTTTCCCCTTTGCACCTATGTTCCTCTCTGTCTTTCTCTGTTTCTTCATCTTCTTAAAGCAGACCCTTTGGCATCTTTTGCATTACAGATTTGGTGGAAATGTATTCTTTTCACCTTCTTTTGTCTGGAAAACTTCTTATTTCACCTTCCATTTTGAATGAAAGTGTTACTGGTTAGAGTAGTCTTGGTTGTAGGCCTTTGTTTTTCATTACTTGGAATATTTTTTGCCATTTCCTTCAGGATTGTAGTGTTTCTATTGAGATATCAGCTGATTACCTTATTGGAGCCCCCTTGTATATTATTGGCTGTTTCTCTCTTGTTGCTTTTAGGATTCTCTATTTGTCTTTGAAATTTGCCATTTTAATTTTGATGTGTCTTGGAATGGGCCTGTTTAGGTTCATCTTCATTGGGACCCTCTGTGCTTCCTGAACTTGAGTGATGTTTTGGCTCATCAGGTTAGGAAAGCTTTCTATCATTACTTTTTCAAACAAGTTTTCTATTCCTTACTCCTCTTCTCCTTCTGCTATCCCAATGATACAAATATAATTACATTCCATGTTCTCTTGCAACTCTCTTAAAATCTTTTCATTCTTTTTCAGTCGTTTTTCATTTTGTTGCACTGCCTGGGATTTTTTTTTTTTCCTACATTGACCTCCAGCTAACTGATCCGATCCTCTGTTTCATTTAGCCTCCTTTTGATTCCTTCTACTATATTCTTCAATGTAGAAATTATATTCTTCATTTCCTCCTGGCTCTTACTGATAGTTTCTATGTCCTTTTTAATGCTGGTATAGTTCTCAGTAAGTTTCTTGTAGCTTGCCTGGAGTTCTTTGTAGTTCCCCTGGAGTTGTTTGTAGTTTTCTTTGAGCTTGCTGAACTTATTGAGCTTCTCTATTATCATTACTTTGAAATCCATCTGATAGTTTGCTTGCCTCTATTTCAGTTAGCAGTCTTTCTGGGGATTCCTCCTTTCCTTTCAGTGAAGGACTTTCTTTTTCTCCCCGTTTTAGATGACTCCTCTTTCTTGCTTTTGCTCTTTAGATTGGTGTTTTTTTGTTTGTTTGTTTGTTTGTTTTTTGAGTTTCTATCTTTGTGGTGTGACCTTGTATCATGTAGAGGTGCACTTTCTTTTAATTTTTTAAAAAGATTTTATTCATTATTTTCAGAGAGAAGGGCAGGGAGGGAGAAAGGGAGAGAAGCATCAATGTATGGTTGCCTTTCTCCTACCTCCAGCTAAAGACCAGGCTGGATACCTGACTTGCAACCTGGTTATGTGTCCTGACTGGGGAATCAAACCAGTGACCTTCGGGTTTGCAGGCCAGCATCAATTCACTGAGCCACAACAACCAGGGCTCAGGTGCACTTTCTTTACTTCCTGGGTCCACCTCTAGCCAGATCATTGCATAGTCTGGACCTAGTTATCCTGTTGGATCCAACCAGAGATGCACTGTTCTTGTCTGAGCCCTTCAGTAATTCAGTGTTAATCCAATCAAGCTGTGGTCAGTGGTCAGACTTAGGTACCACTGGGTGTGGCAAGTTAAATTAATTTTTAATGCAATTGATCTGTGATCAGCTGCCAGGCTCAGGCACCACTGGGTGGGGTAGATTGATTCCTATGGGCACGGTTATGAGGTCCCCTCAGGCAGCCACCACTTGTTGCAGCAGTCAACCTGTGGTGTGTGGGATGAGTCAGCACTGGGACCCCATCAGCTTCTCCCTCATTTCTCTCCTCAAAGCCACTGCTCCAAATTCTCCTTAAGCATCTCTAGTCCACTTTGCCATTCCTCTGCTGGAGCTCAGGGTAAGTGGGTGCCAATGTATTTTCATGCATGGTCACTTTAGTAATTCTGTCTAGCTGTTTCAGGGTAGCAAACCCTATGGCTTTTTGCTTTTCACAGCTGATGCTGTATTATTCTCAGCTGTGTTGCTGTAGGCTGGGGAGCCCAGCTAGAGGTTTAGAACCCACCCTTCTCAGGTGGAACACCCAGCTCCAAGCCCTCCAGCTGCTGCCCAAGGAAGCCCACCCAGCTCTCTCTCATCTCCACAATTTTTACCAGTCATGTTGTGATGATTCAAGCTCTTCTGTTCTGTCTGTGGTGATAAGGCTTCTCTCCAGCTGGTGTTCTTTTGGTTATTCTGGATGATTTCTTCCCAGTTAAGTTGTGATTCCAGATTGGTCCTGGGAGAAGATTGGTATAGCTCCACTTGCTCCTCTGCCATCTGTGTCCCTCCCTATTGTTCCTTCTTTTTCAATGAAAAAAAAAATCATTCTATTTTGTATTTTTGAGACATCAAAAAAGCACACTAGGAATCCTCTCTAGAAACTGAAAATTAGCTCCAACTGAATGAAAGATATTTTTCCTAATTTCAATGGAAAAAAAATTATCTATTAGGCTAAAGAACATGTTCTTCTGTCACATATCAAGAACAAGTTAGTTAACCATACTCTTCTATCAACTGAAATGTAGAAGTGGTTCTTGATTAGGTGATTTTTATTTTCAACTATAATAGCATAATCAATGTTGTTGTTGTTTTTTTAATCAAGAACTAAGACACAGAGAAATCTTAGTTGTTATAACTTGTCCAGAGTCATAGGCAAGTCATTTCAGGACCCTTGGGAAGGTCCCATGTAGGAGACTGATATTCCTATTTCTCAGTAATCCCAACACACACTCTGTTTTCTCTCTAACATTAGCACAAATGGCTGTTTCTTTAGTTGGTACCAGATGACATAGTGATCCTGAATTTATGGCCATGATCTATATTAAATTCAACTCTTTAACAATTACAATCAAATATGTTGTAAAATGATTGTATTGTGAGGCATTCAAAAATTACAGCCATGTGTTAAGTTAGGAGGGCCATTTTCCTATACATGGGCAATATGCTCATCTATGTGTGAAAAGGCAGGCACAATTGCTTATTCTCTTTTAACATTTTTCTTACATTAAAAAAATCTAATAGGAATCTTTAAGTTAATAACAATTAATTCTCATCGTCTGTGACTCCAGTTTTCAGAGCCCACCCAGACTATTCTATTTAACTTGACATAGCCAAAGCCCACCTTGAACTGTTGGGATAAAGTCCAGTGGCATTATCTGAACTGTGTAAGTCACATTTGAGGAAGTTGTTTCTGTAAATTACCATCTCCTCAAATAGTTTATGTGCTCAATACTTTAAACTCTAACAGCATTCATTTTAAGAGTATGCACACATTTATTTAAAGAAGAGTTCAATAAATGAAAGACAGCTTATTTTAAGGATACAGAACCTTATCTGTTTCAGAGTGCATCCATTTACAATTAGCATGCTTGGGCCATTTCCTTAATAATGTATTTTAGTACCAGGCAACCCCCATTGTGAGGACTGGTGGTGTTGAGAAGTTTTCAAGAGGAAGTATAAGATGAGCAGGACATGGAAGAAGTTGTGAGGCTTAAGTTAAAGGAAAAGAAGAGGACAATATAGCCCATAGCAGAGAATATTATGCACAAAGCATGGAGGCAAAAGATGAGCATGTGCTGGAATCCACTCGCCTGCATCCACTATGTTGCACCATGGCAGCCAAGCAGTGCAAAAAAGCATCAACACAACCAGGTAGACATTGTCTCTGCTTTCAAATGGGCCATCTTCTTGGCTCAGCAGTCCCATAGTACTTTTGTGGTCACCTCACTATTTCCTTCTGCACAATGATTTGTACTTTATCCTCACAGGGTACACATCAGATCTCTCCCACCCATTATTTCCTCACCCTACTTTAGACAGAAAACCACACTTCCTACTTTTATTGAGAAAATAGAAACAAAACAGAACTTGCTTTTCTACTCAATACAAAACTCACAAACTTAAATCTGTACATAAACTTCTTTCTTATTATATTTTTTTCCCTTTCAAAGCCAATCCTTCTGTCTGTGCTTTGGAACTATTTCCCTCCCACTTTCTATCCATAATTAATTTTGCCTTTCATATTTATTCTCCCCCTTTTAAATATGCTTATCTCTCCCAAGTTTAAATAACCTTGCCTCAAACCCCTATTTCCATGCCATTTTGCTTCCTTTCACAAACTTTCTGCAGTTGTCTGAACTCTTGATGTCCTTTTCTTATCTCCCATTCTGTGACCACTTCAATCTGGCTTTTTTCTACATTACTCAGTAAGATTAACAATGACCTTCACAGTGTTAAGTTGAGCAGCATTGACTCCTCCTGTTACCTGAATAATCAGCAAATTTCATTGGTATTGACTATTCCTTCTTCAAGCTTCCCTTTTCACTTGCTTTCTTGTGATGCACATCACTCTCCAGTTTTTCAACCCTCTTGATACAGAGAGATCTGATTAAAATCACTGGGGAGAAGTAGGAGGGGCTGTGGGAGGATTTGCTGAGCCAATGGAGGGCAGTCTAGAATGGGATTGCTGAGAAACTGAAGCCTCCAAAGCCAATGGAAATACAAAGGGGGCTGGCTTTTTGTCTCCCAAGCTTTTCTGACTCCTGAGCTGGCTCTCTCTCAGGCTTTGCCTCTGTTTTGGGCTCTCAGGCTCTTCTTGCTCAAGGATGCCTGGATGATCATTCTGCAGCTGCCTGAATTTCCCAACAGACCATATTTTGGATGGAAAGGATCAGGCTGGCCTGGCAGAGGGTAGCAGGTATATTCTTTGGGTGTTCTAAAGGGAACAACCTCTGAGGCAGAAGCTATTCTTCAGGAATTACGTAGCTTTTGTGTATTATGTTTTAGTTTGTAACCTGACCCTATAGAAACTAACAAGGAAAAAGGTATGAGAACCCAGGTGTTAAGAGTTTAGCCTTAATTGATAGGCTTAAGTAACTAAAGCTATAGCTTGACAGGCATAAGTGACTAATTTTGAATAAAGTATCTTCCTTTATTTATTTTTTTAAAGATTTTATTATTTTTAGAGAGAGGGAGAGAGATACATAAGTACGGTTGCCCTTCACCTGCCTTCAGCTAAGGACCCGGCTGGAGACCTGGCTTGCAACCTCATTATGTGCCCTGGCTGGGGAATCGAACCAGCAACATTTGGGTTTGAGGGCCAGCACCTTATCTACTGTGCCATCAGCCAGGGCAGAATAAAGTCTCTTCCTTTATCACCAAATCTTTGCCTCTGGAATTTTGCCTAGTGGGTGGCAGCAGGCAGCAGGACCCCAATTGCTTTTTGGTAACATTCTCAATATTGAATGCAGGGTGATTCCTTTCTACCAAGCAAATAAATGCTAAGAGTCCCCAAGACTCATCTTAGCCCTTTTGTTTTCTTACTCTGCAATCTAACTGGTATCAGTTACATCCAAGGCTTCTATCAATATCTTAATCCAGGTAACTCAAAAATTTTAATTAAACATTTCATTTGTGGGTAAGTGTAGGTTTGCACGCAGTTGTAAAAAGTGATACAGACATCCTATGTACACTTTACCAATTTTCTCCAGTGGAAACATCTTATAAAATTATAATGTAGCAAATCCAAGATACTGATACAGTCCAGACACAGAACAGTCTCATTCACCCAGGCATCCTCATGTTGCCCTTTGGTAGTCATACCCACTTGTCTCTCACCTTCTGCATTTCCCATCTTATCACCTGAAAACCACTGATTTTCTTCCCATTTTTATAGTTATGTCATTTCAAGAATATTATATAAATGGAGTTATACAGTACATAACATTTTGAAATTGGCTTTTTTTTTTTCATATAGCATAATTCTTTGGACAGCCATCTAAGTTGTGTGTGTCAATAGTTTATTCCTTTTATTGAAAAATAATATTCCATGGTGTATATATACCGCAGTTTGTTTAAATATTCACTCATTGAAGGACATCTGAGTTATTTCTAGATTCCAGCTATTACAAATAAAGCTGCTTATATATGAATATGTTTTTATTTCTCTGAGACAAATGCCCAAAAGTATAATTACTAGATTGTATGGTAGTTGCGGGTCCACCCCTCACTCCCACCTGAATGAAACTTCGGAGATTGGACTATTTTTCTTGGGGTCCTTCTCCCCTCCCCTGCTCTCCTTTGCTCCCATGTTTGTGACGGGTTCTAAAGTACTTGGTGTTTCTAAATTTAGTAATAAACTTCATGCTCCAGAAAGTTGTATTGGATACTCTGTTTTTATCCTCTCTGCACTGAGTTGGAATGAGACATCCTATAGTTTGAGAAATGTGTAGTTATGTAGTAATTGGACTTTATTACAGGAACTCCCAATAGTAAGCAATGTGGTTTCTCAGGAGAAAAGCCAGCGCCTAGCACGCCTGGTGGGTTCCAGACCCCAGGGCACAGCAGGGGGTGAGGCAGGTCAAGGTCCTCATCCCTGTATTGTCCTGCAGCCCACAGCCTGGCTGCTCTATGACATCAGCAAGATACACCTCCCCTGGCCTTTGGGCCAGTGCCATCTCAGTGGGGCTATCCCTTTACACAGGTCAGACTGTAAAGTGCTGGAGGAAGAGAGCTCCAGGCAGAGGGAACAGTGCAGCTCCAGGTGGCCCGAGCTCAGTGAGCTGGAGTGAGAGCTGCAGCAGATGTGGCTGCAGAGGAAGGGCAGAGCTCCTGGGCCTCGGGAAGGGGGTGCAGGAACAAAGATTCCAAGAACAAAGATCAACCATGAAGGGTTTTAAGCAAGGAAGTAATATAATCCAATTTAAGTTTTAAGACTAGTAAATTGTGCAAAGATTTTTATATATTTCCACATATTACAAGATTCACCAGGCAGGGAAGTTTTTCCTATGACCACTGAATATGAGCTGGAAACTATGTGTTTTTCACTTTTATCCTTGTTACACCAGGTCCCTGAACAGGTGGAATTGCAGATTAATACTGTTTTATTTATTTATTTAAGATTTTATTTATTACTTCCAGAGAGCAGAGAATGGGGAGGGGCAGAGAGACATCAGTGTAAGATTGCCTTTCACCTGCCTCCAGCCATGGATCTGGCTGGAGACCTGGCTTGCAAGCTAGTTATGTGCCCTGGCTGGGAATCAAACCAGCGACCTTTGGGTTCGCAGGCTGGCACCTTATCCACTGAGCCACCAGCCAGGGCTAATACTGTTTTAAACTGGACAGACCTACCTACCTCCACAGAGCTGATTCATTGTTCTTATATGTCTGAGTAGCTGATCTTCTTGCCCTCTGTTCTGAGGGACAGGCCTTGTTCCTTTGATTCATCTGTCCCCCTTCCCTGTGATCCCAACAGCACATAGTATAGACCTACATGTGACTCTCATCACTGGTATTGTCATTAAGTTGTTCCCTTCCCCTCCTTGCCATGGTCTTCCATTCCCGAGTTCTTGGGGCTGGGCACTATCTTCCCTTTGTATTCTAGTCATTATCCCAAAGCCAGGTCTAAGTAAGTGGCCAGAAAATGATGGGCAGATGAACCATCAACCTGGTGACTATACACTGTCACATTCATGCCTTGTTGAGAGAAAAAAGCCTGGAGACTGAGATGCAGGTGAATAGTGGGTTTATTGAAGGCTGGGGAAGGAGAGCAAGGGAATGGAGACTCCTACCCAAGGTGAGGGTCAAAGGAGGCCCAGATGAAGTAGCAAGGGGAAAAGGTGGGGAAGAGGGAAGGGAAGGGAAAGGGAAGAGAATGGCAGTCCAGGATCCAGGTAGGAACTGCCAGAACTCTCACTGGAGGTGACTATCTATTGGGGTTTTATACCCCTGCCTATGGATTGTTGAGGCCAGCTGGTATTTGCAAGTTTCCTGCTCTAGCTACAGAGCTCAGTTCTGGTTGCACCTGTGTAGGAGTTTTGACGAAACCGCAATCATCCTCCTCTGTAGCTTGTTCTACTTTGGGCCTGTTGTCAAAACTGCAGAGCAGTTGGTTTTGCAGCTGCACTCAGTAATTTTCCATCAAGCCCATGTTACCCTAACATACATAGATTGTCCCAAACCAGGACATACTGAAGCATAAAGGTAGTGTGATCACAATGATGCTGGAACAGCAGTGTGAAGCTGAACTGGGATGTATGGTCACCTCGGTGATCACTGTAGAGCATTAGGAACAGAACTGTGAACCTGCAGCTCTGAAGGACTTGGAGAAGCTCCCGCACTCACTCATTTGCCCGAGCTGGTTAGACCAATAGTCCTCAAAGCCTGGGAGACACAGTAGCACAGGAAATGTTTGCAAGTAGCAAGGGCATCGAGACTGATATAGATTCACACTTTCATCATGTAATTTCCTTTTCAGTTCTACTTAAGCATTTAAAATTTTTACAAAGAGGAACTTTGAGTTTGGTGCTAAGTTACCTTTAACCTCCTCAAATTCTGGCTATTCTTTTTTTTTTTTCCCATGAAAATAAAGAAACCTCAGGATCAGAACCTTTGAACAAACTATGGTATTTGACTGAAATTTAATATTATGTTCTATTTATTTGTATGCTTTCCTTTTGTTCATGACAAATGACGATCATATCCAGCTAGGACTGGGATGTAGAATTTCACTTTTTCAATTAATCTTTTGCCTTTGTCTTTTAGGTATATTTTATTGATTATGCTATTAGAGTTGTCCCAATTTTTTCCCCTTTGATCTTGTCCACCTGGTATCCCCCTTCTCTCCAGCAACTCCCCCCCTTAGTTCATGTCCATGGGTCGTGCATGTAAATTCTTTCGCTACTGCATTTCCTATATTATTCTTGCCATCCCCTGTCTATTTTGTACCTACCAATTATGCTTCTTTTTTTTTTAAGATTTTATTTTATTATTTTTAGAAAGAGGGGAAGAGAGAGAGGCAGAGAGGGAGAGAGACATCAATGTATGGTTGCTTTTCACCTGCCTCCAGGCACAGACCTGACTGGAGACCTGGCTTACAACCTATTTATGTTGCCCTGGTTGGGAATTGAACCTGTGACCTTTGGGTTCACAGGCCGGCACCTTATCCACTGTGCTACCAGCCAGGGCCCAATTATGCTTCTTAATCCTTACACCTTTTCCCCCATTCTTCCCCTTCCTCTCCCAGCTGATAACCCTCCAAATGATCTTCATACCTATGACTTTGTTCCTATCCTAGTTGCTTGCTTAGTTTTTGTTGTTGTTTTAGATTTAGCTGTTGGTCATTATAAGTTTGTAGTCATTTTGATGTCTATAGTTCTGATGATCTTCTTTTTCGTAATTCCCCTTAACAGTTCATCTAATAATGTCTTGGTGATGGTGAACTCCTTTAGCTTTACCTTCTCTGGGAAACCCCTTATATCTGCCCTTCCATTGTAAATGATAGTTTTAGAAGTAAAAAATTATGATTTAAAATACATATGATAAGGGTCATATACAGATTTTGGCCAAAAGCATGATGTTGTGTAAATGAATGAAGTTTGGGAAACTCAATCAGATGACTCCCAACAACAGCAGCAAGAACAACCACCCCACACCAAGATGACAACCTGCTGTTCCACTGACAGCTGCGTGCTCCCCTCCTGCCCTAAGGATTTCTTTGGTCAGGAGACTGACAGGACCTTTACTTAGTTTTGAAGGAACAGGGTAACAGAGGTGGGGTTATATGACCTCATTAGAGCACTCTGTCAGGAAATGCAATGAAGCCAACAGGATAACCCATGATCTTAAAGCAAGCTCCAGTGCGTTCCCATCAGCCCCACTCAGCCTGAGGACCACAAAAGACTTGTCTCCAAGGAGACCAGGGTGCCATGAGGTTGCTGTGTTCTCTGTGCCTCAAACAGCACTCAGTTCTCCAAAGACTCTTTACTGTTGCTGAATGAATGAGCCATTATCACAATAGCCACTATTTCTAAATACCCAGGATGTATTTGGTGCTGTGATTTATGCGCCAGTTCCGTAGTTAGCAGTATCTGCATTGCCTCACTGAGGAGAAAAGCTCAGAAATGTTCAGTAAGGTGTGAAGCTCACACAGTGATGGGACTAGGACTCAAAGCTGATGTGTCTGAGGCCAGTTCCTCAGTATTTTCTCCTACAGAATGCAAAACAGTTTTATGATTTCAAAAGGGCTTAATATGTGACAAAGGCAAGCTCCAATAGTGCATGTGCAGATTTTATTTAGAATAAATATATTTAAATTTTTTTATTGATTATGCTATTACATTTGTCCCAATTTCTTTTCCCTTTGCTCCCCATCAGCCAGTACCCCACTCCCTCCAGCAAACCTACCCCTCTTAGTTCATGTCCGTAGGTCATGCATATAAGTTCTTTGGCTTCACCCTTTCCTGTACTATTCTTAATATCTCCCTGTCTATTCTGCACCCACCAGTTATACTTCTTTTTTTAATATTTTATTTATTATTTTTAGAGAGAGGGGGAGGAAGAGAGGCAGAGAGGGAGAGAAGCATCAGTGTAGGTTGCCTTTCACCTGCCTTTAGCTACGGACCTGGCCAGAGACCTGGCTTGCAACTTGATTATATGCCCTAGCTGGGGATCGAACCAGCGACTTTTGGGTTCACAGGCCAGCACCTTATCCATTGTGCCACCAGCCAGGGACAATTATACTTCTTAATCCCTGCACCATTTCTCCCCTTCTCCCCCTTCTTCCTCCAAGCTGATACCCCTTCAAATGTCCCCTATACCTATGATTTGGTTCCCACTCTGCTTAGTTTGTTTTCATTTTTATTCTTTAGATTATGTTGTTGATAGTTGTGAGTTTGTTGTCATTTTAATGTTCGTAGTTTTGATCTTTTTCCTAAATAAGTCCCTTTAACATTTCATATAATAATTTCTTGGTGATGATGAACTCCTTTAGCTTTACCTTGTCTGGGAAGCACTTTATCTGCTCCTGCATTCTAAATGATAGCTTTGCTGGACATAGTAGTCTTTGTTGTAGGTCCTTGCTTTTCATCACTTTGAATACTTGTTGCTTGCAAAGTTGTTTTGTTTTGTTTTTTTAATAATCAGCTGATAGTCTTATAGGTACCCCTTCCTAGGTAACTCTCTTCTTTGCTCTTGCTGCTTTTAATATGCTCTCTTTATCTTTAACCTTTAGCATTTTAATTATGATGTGTCTTGGTGTGTTCATCTTTAGGTTTAGCTTGTTTGGGACTCTGTGCTTCCTGGACTTGTATATCTATTTCCTTCACCTAATTCTGGAAGTTTTTATTCATTATTTTTTCACATAAGTTTTCGATTTATTGATCTTCCTCTTCTTCTTCTTCTGGCACTCCTATGATTCAGATGTTGGTAGGTTTAAAGTTGTCTCCTCCTTTTTCTCTATTCTTGTTTCTTGTTTCTGTTTGAGTGGATGTTTATTTCTTCTTTCTGTTCCAAACTGTTGATTTGATTCCTGTCTTCCTTCCATCACTGTTGGTTCCCTATGTATTTTTCTTTATTTCACTTTGTACAACCTTCTTTTCTTCCTTTATTGGTGACCATACTCAGTCATTTATCTGAGCATTCTGATCACCAGTTTTGAACTCTGCATCTGATAGGTTGGCTATCTCCTTTCTGTTTAGTTCTTTTTTCTGAGGTTTTGTTCTGTTCTTTCCTTTGGGCCATATTTCTTTGCTTCTTCAATTTGGTAGCCTCCCTGGGTCTGTTTCTATGTATTAGATAGAACTGCTTTGACTATGTCTTGGTAGTGTGATTTAATGTAGTAGGTGTCCTGTAGGGTCCAATGGCACAGCCTCCCCTATCACCCAAGCTGGTTACTTGAGGTGTATATCCTTCATGTGGATTGAGTACACCCTCCTCTTGTAGTTGAGCTTTGGTTGCTGTTGGCAGGTCAATGGAGTGATTTACCCAGGCCAGTCAGCTGCAAGGACTAGCTATGACCACTGACCATGAATTCCAACCCTCTATGGAGAATCAGCTCTACAGGGGCAGGGTGGAGGTGCTCTGATGTGGTCTGTGGCTGTCCACTGGGTACACTGGCCCTGGGTTTTCCTGCATGGTATAAGCCAAGACCAGCCACCAAATGTGTTTTGTCTGGGGACACCCTACCTGGACTATAAAGCAACCTCAGATGGCTGCTACTCACACTGGAGATTCCCAGGCAAAGCCAAGCTGTGAATCTAATAAGCTGTTTACTGGTAGTGCCCAGCCTTGAGGTCACTGAGGCCAAATCATACTTGTTTGATAGGATTTAGGAAGTAGTGAAGTGTGAGCCAAGAACAGCCTTTCATATGGAAAGCTGCTTGGGTGGGCCTATAAATCGGGTGGGGGTGGAGCCTCTTACAATCTCCAAGGTAGGTCAAACAAAGTTAGCCAGGTTGATGGAATCTTAGATATGGCACCAGCTTTCTGGCTTTGTCTCTATGGCTATGGTTTCTTTAATTCTGTAGTAGTCAGACTTCCATTCAACTCAATTTCTGATGCTTCTGACTGATGGCTGTTGTATATTTAAGTTTTAATTTTCATGTGGTTGTGGGAAGAGGTGAGTTATATCTGCCTATGCTGCCACCTTGACCAGATCCTCTCCAGAACTTGTTCCCAACCAATGTGATCATCAATCAGTGACAATTCACTCCAGTGACCACACTTCTGAAATTCAGCCCATCACCAACTCCTGCTCATCAGCCATCTCACTCAAGCTAAATGTAAACACTCTCAACTCTGAAAATCCTCCTGTCCCTGAGGTCTGTGATTCCCAAAACTCTTCATCAGATCACCAGCTTGGCTCATAGAGACTGTCTTGCAAGCTCTCTGGTGCTTAAGCATGTAACCAATGTGGTTTTCCTTCTCAACTTTTGAGTGGTTTTTTCTTTCTTCAACAAGGGGTTTTGACAATCAAATCAGGTCTCCTGAAAATCTGGGTTTCCTGGGTTCTTCCTGCAAAGGTTGACATATTACAAAAGACTGTGGAAGTCCTGTCTTTAGTTTTCTTATCTTTAGTCTTTGGGGGTAGAGATCTGAGAGTTATAAAAGGATTAATTTTAACAACTTAACTTCGATGGTGAACTTCCCACCCTGCTAGAAATAAGCCTAGCATTCTGCTTCAGCACCTGGGCCCTTATCCCTGAAAGGTAAGCTGTCCCATTGGGAAAGACCTGGGGATCTGAGAGTCTCAGATGCACCTACAGGAGGATTTAGCCTTCACCTCCCCATGGGAAACGCAGGGGAAGAATCACATGGATGTCTGGACCAGAGATCAGGGAGAATGAGTGGTGCCACGGACGGACTGACAGGGTGGGAGGTGGGGAGGGGTGTTGGCTAATGCCCCTAGAATACTGTCAGACACTTGAGACAGGGCCTCCCTCCCACAGATTTTCAAAATAGGAGAAACTGCCCAGCTGAAAACTGCTATCTTGAACACAAGTGTTCCTGGTCAGATTTCAGGGGTTAGTGAACCTAGATGGGAAAAATAACCTTGATTTTCACTAAGCTCTAGCTGTAATTTAGCCGTTCTTTCTGTGATGAGTAGGGGTAGCAAAGAGCAGTTGAATTAGCAGGACCGGTGCCTTGGCCCAGATGCCGGCCCAACTTCCCAAATGTCACAGCACAGTCCTTTCGCTCCACCGCGGGTAGTGAGGTAGTGAAGAAGCTGTTATTTTCATAATTATCAACACTACTGGTTTTGTTCATTTTTTTTTTTTTTTTTTCTCCGAGGACCAGCAGAGGGGGTCATTGAGCCTCCTCCGGAGCCAGGCTGGAGCAGGGGGAGGGTAAGGGGGTGGGGATAGGGGTTTGGTGGGGAGGAGCTGGGGCGGGGACTGGACCGGCTGCGCTGGGCAGCAGCTGCGCAGCCCGGTACACGCAGTATTCGGCCAGGGACTTGGGCTGGTAGTGAGAACTTGCCGAACAGATGAAGACGTACTCCACTGGGACCAGCGCCCTGAGGCAGCGCACAAGGCTGGCTGCTCGGGGCCGAAGGAACCTGGCGTGCCCCCTGCTGCTGCCCCTCCTGCTACAGTTGGAAGTGGTGTGGGAGAGCTCAGCAGGTGACTGGTGGCGGAGGGGCGGGCATCATGGTGTACAGTCCCAATTACCCTGGAGCCGAGTGCGGGTTGAGGGGAGGGTGGGTGGAGGAAGGCGTAGGAGACCTTGGCTTAGACTGTAGAGCCCGCCTCTGAGTTTGGGGACATGGTGATTTAGAGAGCTGAATCTGAGGGTGACGTTAGGCCCTGGACTAAGCAGGGCTTCTCTTTGCCATCTCCCACTGCTGCCCGGGATCGGGGTAAGAGGCCAGTTGGTGCAGTGGCGGGAGGGTGGGAGGACACCGCTCGCGCTCGCTTTCGGGACCGTGTCCTCCATGGAGACCAGCTCCTTGGAGACAGGGATGTGAGGGCGGCCGACGCGTCCCCTCCTCTAGGTCTCCTGGACTGCAGCCCATTGCGGTGACTCCCCCTGGCCCCTTGGCGAGACTCTCAGGTTTCCCGGGGGTCCGGTGACGAGGGTGGAGGCTGAAGAGGAGCAACCTGGCTCGGAATTTCCACTGTTGCCCAGTTTCCGTTTTGCTTGGAGCCTGACCTCACCCCGAATTCCCCAGCACACCGGAAAGGGCACCGCCCACTGCAGCCACACAATGTTTATTTGCACTGGTGGGAGGTGTGAGCCCTCGTGACAGTAATAACAGCTGCCAGGTTGAGAAAGTGTCACCAAAAGGAAGTCATTTCCGCTTCGAAACTCCTCCGTTTACAATCTATAGATTTAAAATAAGACCCAGAGAAGACACTAGGTGGCAGCACTGGGACCTGGAGCCGGAGTTCTTTGACCTTGCTGTCTCTGAATGTTTTTAATACATAAAATGAAATATATAGGCTTACAAATTGTTTCAACAAAGCTATTAAAAATTTAAACTAGAGATAGAAATTTATGATACGTAATATACGTGCTTCTAATTTACATTAAATAACGCATAGCAACAGGGCTCACAGCTCCCATTGGAATATCCAGTGAGGAGGAGGAAAGAGTGTTGCCAGGCGACCGCAACAACTGTCACGTGATTCAAAAACCGCACATGGCTTGTATGGGACCAAAGCACAGGTTCTGCTAACCGTGCTACACATTGTTGCCCTCAGTCATCATGAGACTAGAAGCTAGAAGCTAGAAGTTTGTGAAAATAAAACTTTTCCCCTCCAAGTTGAAGCTCTGGGACTCAAGTTTTCAGAGTCACAGCCTGGGGGGAGGGGTGGGGGAAGATCCATGACCCCAGGATAAGAACCCGTGCCCCTCTTACAGCCTCTCCCTGGTATTCTATAGGGACACATGGGTGGTTCCAGTTGTGCATGGCAAGGGTGGTTATGTGTGTTTCACACAGGCCCTGTAACCTGGTGGGGGCAAAGAATCAGGGCTGGCCCACGGGTATGGGACCCCAAGCCAAGGAGGCAGGAAGAAGTGGAGGGGTAACCCAGGTATGTGCCAAACTGTAGGAGGGAGATGGCATAAGGAGGAGACAAAGCCAGGTGTTCCTGGCAGACCCCCCCCCCCCCCGCCCCACAATTTCCTGGATGACCACCTTCTGTCCAGGAGCTGAGGAGTGAGGAAGTAGCTGTCAGGGGACAGATTTGTGAGTGCTGCAGCAGGGAGTTGAGCCTCATAGCACGCTTAACAATTCAGTATATCTCCTTGGTAAATGAAGGAAGACTGAGCCTCAGAGATTCTTCTGGGTACCCAAAGTCTCACAAAGTCCCACTGGTTGGTTAGGATTTGGGTCCCAGAAGGCCAGCTCTGGCACCCCTGCTGCCTCAGGGCAAGGGTGGAGGCAGGGCATCCTGACCAGATGACAGAGGCAAGAAGGCAAAATTAATCAGTGGCCCTTGGGACAACCAGAGACAAAATAATTAAGGTAGACAATTGCAAAACTGGTTACTAAGGCAAAGCTGGAGTTAGGGGCTGTGGGGTGACAGTGGGATGGGAGAACTCTCGGGTGTCTGCCTGAGCACCTGGCTGGGTACACTACTGGCGCTGAGGTGGGGCAGTGCAAAGGGCAGGCTAGGGGAGGGACCTCAGAGCCTAGTGTGGGACTTGAAGGGCTGTGACCCCTGAGACTTCCTCTGGTCTCCCTCTACCCTTTCCACCCTCCTCCTCAGGTGCTTCTGCAGGCTCTTCTCATTGTGCTTCCTTCACCCTTCCCTCCGTGACAGGCTCATGAACTCAGGGTCCCCTCCAAGCTGACCATAACTATGTCCTTTCTCTGGCCCAGACATTGCCCCTGAACTCCAGTCCTGAAGACCTACCTGCACCAACTCGGCCTTTCCTGTGGACTAATTTGACAAATGCTTTGAACAGCACCCCCTCGCACCAGACATAATTTCAGGCACTTTACTGTTAACTTAGTAAACCAACTTAGTAAATCCTCACAACATTCCTATTATCCCTGACTTTCTGATGCAGAAACTGAGGCATGGAGAGGTGATCTAGCTCTTTCTTTCCTCTCTAGACTCATGTCTTGAATTTGCAGTCTGCCCTTGACCTTGGTTTTTCTGGCAGCACCAGTCTTTCTCCAGGTGTTCCTGCTTTGCTAGTTCTTTTTGCCAAGAACAATGGTTTTCTAACTTAAGAGTCATCTAAAAGTCACCCAGAGGGCTTGTGAATTGCAGAAAGCTGTGTCCCAACCCCTAAGTTTCCAACTCACTAGGGCTAGGACCTAAGGACGTGCACATCCAACAAGTTCCCAGGTGATGCTAATGCAGCTGGTCCAGGAGGTAACACCTGAAAACTCCCTAGCCTAAGAATGTTCTTCCCTCCTTACCTACCCCACTGCCTGAAAATTCACAGCTGGTAAGATTTCCTCTGGGTCTCAGTGTACAAAACCTCTGACCCAGCACCCTCCTGTCCCAGGGTATTACCAGCACTTGGTACGTCCTGCACCCAACACTCATCAGCTCCTACTGGAGCTGGTTGTTTAATTGTTCAATAGTTCCCCTCTCTGCCAGACTTGACCTCCCTTAGGCCATGCCTGCCTCAGGTCATGTGTCCCCACACCATTACTTCCATCCCCCACTTGCCCTGTCTTCTGCTGGCCCAGGGCCTGGCTCGTGGTACATGCTCAATAGATATTTGTCAAATGAGTGATACTGCAAGGGGAGAGGTCAGGGCTGGCAGAGCTGAGCAGGCGAGCATGCGGGCCAGGAGGTGCAGCTCTCCACCTGGCTGCACATGAGCTTCGCCTGGGAGCTTTCAACACCTACCAGTGTCCAGTCTCTCACCCCACAGAATAACTAAATCCATGTCCAGGGCAAGATTACCAGAGCTGCTAGGCGGTGCTGGGGCAGAAGTGGGGGAAGCCCAGCCCTGGCTTGCCCCCTCTGTAACTGAAAACAGGGCCCACCTTACAGTAAAACAGTAAAATTACCATGAATCATTACCTATAACGCTCAGGAGGCACACCTAGCACTCAGGCCCAGCATGCGCCCTGTTTGCTTTGCACCTGTGTACTGCCGAAGTTTCTGGTGATTCCTGAGGTCAGGTCCCTCTGTCCCTCTTTCCTTCCGACATGCCTCTAATTGCTATTCCAAATCCTCTTTCTCAGCAGATACAAGGGTGTGTAAGATTATCTGTGCCTGGAGATTCACATTTCCCATTTCTTCCTTGCAGAGAGTCCCTGGGGGCTGCCTGTGGTGGCCGACAGACCAGCTTCCTTGGCCAAGGTCGTGATGGCAGAACTGACCAAACTAAAGTTAGAAAACAAGCCCTGGCCTGGAGGTAAGGCCCTGCCCACCTACTGGAGGGACGGTACGACAGAGGCCAAGAGCCCTCCTCCTGCAGGAAGGCACATCTACAGTCTGAAGTCTGGTGGACTGGCTCAGGGAAGGAGCACTCTGGCAGGGTTGGGACATAGAGGACAGAGCCTCCTGAGAATGCCTGGGGGGCTGGGATCTGCTCTCCAGAGGGCTGGCTCCTCACTCAGGCAGCTTTCCCCACCCACCTCTTTCCTTCCCAGGCCTACCTCTCCCATCTGAACAGGACAGGGAGACTAAAGAGAGGATGTCTGGGGGGCCCTTCATGCCTATACTTGTGCCCCATGTTCATACCTCAGTGAATGCCCCTGTGCTGTGAGACTCCCACTGGCAATGAAAGAACACTCACCTTCCTTAAGTAGCCACACAGGTAGGGAGGGGCAATGCCACGTGGATTGTGGCAGGGTGAGACAGAGGCAAAAACAGGCTCCTGGAGGGTGGACAGGGAAGGGACCAGGCACCTCCCTCCTCACACAGCCAGAGGAAGATGGAGACTGCTTCAGGGGTGCAGGACTACCCATTGAGAGGCTGGCCGCATGGCCCAGTGACCAGGAAAGGACCGGGAGGGCCGATGGCACAGGTAAGCTCTGAGGCAGCAATAGGCCTGTGCCCACTTCCTTAGGCCAAGTCCCAGCAGCAGCAAATTCCCCTACACAGCTCCTGACATTGAGCTCAGCCTGGCAGGGGTGGCACCTGGGACCTTCAGAACCAGGGAGGTAGCCTGATGATCCCTCCTGGGTTTGGAAACCAAGTGGGAGTCTACTCACAGCTCCAACCATCTTCCTGAGGCAAAAGAGGGGTCTGGAGAGTATGTGAGGCCCACAGAGAACAGGTTGGGCCCCCAGGACCTTCTGGCAGGTGAGCAGATGGTAGTGGGATTTTCAGGGCAGGAGGGATGACAGACACCTCACTGGGAATGTGCGAGGCAATACCTGGACATCAGCTGAGAGAAGGGCCACAATAATGAGCTTGTCCTCAAAACAAGTCTCTGACTGCCAGATGGGCATACAGTTCAGGGAGCAGGCCATGGGTGCAGCAATCTGGAGTGGAGCAGAAGTCACCAGGAGGAGCCAGAGCCCTGCGGTAGGGAGGGCCATTCTAGACACCATCTGCACAAGCCTGAGAAGTCAGCATTCAACCCCTTCCTTTGTCCCTACTACTATACCAAGTTACAGTGCCATTTGATTTCCCTGTGGTATCATAGCAGGCCCCAAACATCCTCTTGCCTCTTGCCTCAGGGCCTTTGCACAGGCTTTCTCTACTGGAATGCTGTCTCCCAGACTTTTACATACTTGGCTGGCTGTTTCAGGTCTTGACTCAAAAGTTTGCTGTGCAGGAATGCCATTCCTGACCATTCTATCTACACTTTTAAACCCCTCCCCTAGCATTTCATATATCCTGCTTTATTGGGTTCCCTTCAGCACTTCTGTCTAATCTATCATCCATTTTATTCACTTACCTTGCTTATCCTGCATTCATGTAAGCTTGCTGAGAGTAGACATTTGGGGCTGTTCTGTTCTGCCAGCACCCCCAGGGCCTTGGAGAGGGCCACACAGTAGTTGACCAGAAAGTCCTTACTGAGTGGGACGGCAGGGAGGTTCCCACTGGGCTGCTGGGGTGGGCAGAGTTCAGCCAGAAGGTGGGCGTGTGCCATCTGACCCTGCTTTTTGCTATAGTGAGCTTAGCAGGTGACTTTGTTTCTCTGTGGCTCAGTTTCCCCATCTGTCATGGATAGATACAACAGTACCTACCTGATAAAGTTATAAGGTTGAACTGAGCCAAAATCTTGTCAAGTGTTTAGGACAGAGTTCAGTAGCTAAGTGTTTTGTTTTGTTTTTAATAATACATTGAAAGACTTTTCCTCATTTTTAACCAAAAATAATTGGCCACTAAGACAGTTAGCATTACTAACTACAGTAGTGCCCCCTGGAGCACTCCACCCTTGGACGCAAGATCCCCAATGGATGCCTGAAACCCCTGATAGTACCAAATACAATATATACTATGTTTTTCCTATACATGCTACCTATGATAAAGTTTAATTTATAAATTAGGCAACATGGGCCAAAGATTTTATCTTTCCATAGATCTAAGCAACCACAGCACACAGTTTCTTTTTGTTTCCTTATGTTGAGTACTTTCACCTCCTCACTTAAAGGAAGCACATTACAACTTCTCTTTGGCATGTCCAAGTTGCCAACATCACTACTCTTGTGCGTTGGGGCCATTACGCAGTTAAATAAAGGTCACTTGAGCACAAGCACTGTGATACCCTGACAGCCAGTCTGAAAAGTGAGGTGACTACTAGGTGATTGGCAGATGGAGTTTATACAACAGAGACCCGCTAGACAAAGGGAGGTTCACATCTCGTGCAGGACAAGAGAGCTGACCCAAGATTTCATCCCATTGCTCAGATGGTATTGCAATTCAAAACTTATAAATTGTTCATTTCTGGAATTTTCTAGGTAATACTCTCAGACTGTGGTTAACTGCAGGTAACTAGAACTGTAGAAAGTAAGACCATAGATAAGGAGGAACTACTGTAGTAACAATATCCAGTAAGCAGATTATGCACCTGCCCTAGCAGGTGTGTGCTGCTCTCTATCTGGCCAGGCCTGACTCTGGGATTACTTGCTCTTTGTCACCTTCCCACACTTAAGAAGAGCATGTAAGCACCTATGTGACCTCTTGGCTTCCGTGGTGGAACACCAGGGTCTGTGCATGTCACGCTCCCCATCCGTCAGGCCGCAGTCTTGGTGGGGCTGAGCCTCTGGACGCAATGTGGCTGAGGACAGAAGGCCTTCCTTCCATACGGTGCATCCTCTTCTTGCTGTCACAGGGCAGCAGCCGTGACCTTCAGGGCCTATAGGTGTGAACTGGCCACCAAACTCACAGGGTGCAACAGGCTTTAGTTTGATACCATGTGTGTTCATTTCCTGTCGCTGCTGTAACAGATGACCACAGCCTGGTGGCAGCAGGAGGAATGGGAGCAGAGTCCAGGTGCCAGGCTCAGCAGCCCTGGCTCAAGCCAAGAATGATGGCCAGCCTTTCCAGGCTTCTCTGGGAAATGAACAGGCCACATAAAAAGCTTCCAAACAAACAACTTTTTTAAGATCAAATCCTTTTAAGTTGTGAGATGGGAAGCCAGATGATCACCGCTACTATCGGTGAGTGTCAAGTATGAGTAAGTGGGCCCTGCGTGTGGAGTTGAGAAACTGGGAGATGTCACAAACCTGAGTGCACAAACTGTGGCCTCAGTGTTTCAGTGATTATTTAAACCATTCAGATGCCCTGTTTTGGGAACTAAAATTGCCGGTTCTTGCTGTTGCTTAAGGTAGCAAATACTCTGGGCAGGTTTCACCCCAACCATCGGCACTGAGCCTCAGCAACCTGTTTCCACAGGGGCGCACTCCCTCCACTACCACTACCTCACCCTGTCAGAGCCAGGACCCGGCCTCCCTCACTTTCTGGCTGTAGGCTACGTGGACAACCAGCCCTTCATACGCTATGACAGTCGTATGGGCAAGGCTGAGCCCCAGGCCTCATGGATGGCGTCCGTGGACACCCGGTACTGGGAGATGGAGACCCAGAAGCAGAGGGCCTGGGCAGAGGTGCAACAGGTGGAGCTGTGGACAGTGATGGGCTACCACAACCAGAGTGGCGGTAAGTCAGGCAGGCCCCCAACCCGGGCTATCCCACCCCCAGGCTCCTTCCTTCCATGAGGGGACAGCAGTGGCTCCATCCAGCCTGTCTGAGGCATGGCTCTTCCCAGTCTTCACCCCAAAACCAGGTAGAGGCCACAAGGGCTTTTGGAATCAGCTGCGACTTCAGCAGCTGGCCCACAAGCCAGTGCAGGACACATCCACAGGACCTGGGGACCCAGGATGACTAACCAGGGTTCCAGACCATTCTCAGCCTCACTCCTTACCCTTCTCAAATACTGAAATCATACCTTCTGTCAGGCACATTCTGTGCCAGGCAAGGGAGGGAGACCAAATGGACTTGAACTAGGCAGACAACACAGGGTAGGAGACAGGACTGATGAGGACCCCTGTTCTGCCCAATGTCATCAAAGGACAGGAGCGCTTCTCTCAGCATCAGCCTCCTTGCCTCAGCAAGGGGAGCTTACACACATGGGGGGCTGTGGACGTGCCCTACGGAGGCAGCTCCTTCATGCTGCACCCTCCTCCTCAGTGCCCAGACTCCCGAATGACTAAAAGCCTTGGGGCTCCACAGGCTCTATTACAGCTAGATGTCAAGGACCAAGACTGGGAAGGGCTGTGCCTCGGCCCAGGGCCCCTGGGATAAGCATGACCAGCCCTCAGTAGCAGTGCTCACAGCCAGGTGCACTTTTTCTGAAATTGTGTTACCACTGAGGGCACCTTACACCTGTCAGTAGCTGAATTTTCTCCTCACTAGCGTAGAAAGTACTGACGTGTGTAATTGTGAACTCCAGTGTTCTTCCCACAGGACAGGCCCAGCTGGTTTCTCAACCCTGGCTGCTCATAAAAATTATCTGGGGAGCACTTTTTAAAATGTTGATGCCCTGCCCCCACCACACACACACACACACACACACACACACACTCTGGAGGCCCCGATGGGTGGTGGACTCCTATGCCCCGCAGTGCCCCACCCCCCTCACCAAGGCCTGCTTGCCCCATGCACAGGCATGCACAGTGCTCAGCGCATGTTTGGCTGTAACATCCAGGAGGATGGCCGCTTCAGCAGCTTCTGGCAGTTTGGCTTTGATGGGCAGGACCACCTGTCGCTGGACCTGGAGAGTCTGAGCTGGGTGTCAGCTGAGCCTGTGGCCCTGCGGACCAAGCGCTGGTGGGAGTCTGAGCGATGCTACGCTGAGTATGACAAGGCCTACCTGGAAGGCCTCTGCCTCAGCTCACTACGCAGGTATCTGGCGCTGGGAGACCAGATTCTCACCCGAAGAGGTAAGGCCCAGCCTGTGGCAATGTAGAGGGTGGCCCCATGCTCCATGCTCCACAGCTGTCTCACTTGACAAAGAAGCTTGGGGTTGGGGAAGAGGGGGAGGGTGCATCACCCTGCCTCAGAGAAGCCAACTGGGGCCTAGAAAGATGGGCAATCATCAGGGCAGGAAGACAGCCCAGACAGCAGGCCTTCACTCCAGGTGAGGTGGGTGAGAAGTTCTGGAATCTCCTGTCCAAATGTGGTCTTGGGGAATAATACCCCCAACTTAGCCTTTTTTTTTTCATTTTAAAGAAAGAGAATCACTTGTGTTCCCCCGCCCCCCCTTTAATCTTCACCCAAGGACATGCTTATTGATTTTAGACAGAGGGGAAGTGAGGGAGAGAGAAACTTCAATTGGTTCTCTAGTACACACATCTACCAACCAGGGACTGAATCTGACTTGCCAACCATCTGTGCCACACCAGCCAGGGCTCAGCCTCTTTTTCTTTAGCTGTAGAGCTAGTGAGTTAAACTAGGTGGCTCATAAAGACCTTATGGGGTTTAACATCCTAAGGCTCTGCTCCTTGGGAAATGAGTCTAGGCCCCAGGTGAGAGTGTCCCTCACCACTCCCAGATCAGTGGGGACTTGTGGGGACCCTGAGGCCCTTCGTCCCCCTCCTTCCACACCACCTCATGTTAAATATGCGCCCCAGACTGGGGTGCATCTTAAGCTCCTCCTAGCCCTGGCCCTCAGGGATGGAGATGTAAAGGCTGTGGTGGACACTAAGGAAGGTGGGTGCTTGGGGTGCAAGGGTAGAGGCTGCAGGCTGCCCCGGGATGCAGCTGGGCAGAGCACGCAGCACAGTGTGGATGTTTGCTGACTGTGCAGAGGATGTGCATCGGCGGAGGGAATGGGGAAGATACTCCTCAGGAGGACAGGACAGATAATGTCAGAAAGTGGAGATGTGAGCCTCCAGATCCACATCCTGGCTCCAAGACCTGCTGACTGTGTGACCTTGGGCAACTTGACTTGCCCTGCCTGTGCTCAGTTTCCTCACCAATATAATGAGGGTAATAATGGTCCATGCTTCCCTACAGTACCATACTGGTGTTAAATAAGTAGTGTTAAACTCTCATTCAGCACTAGGGGTCCTCCCTTCTTCACCTGGTACATTAGTCGGTTTATCCACAGAAACAGAACCAACAGAATTTGTATTATCTGTATGAAGAGAGAAAGAAATGTAATGTAAGGAATTGGCTCATGTGGCTCACGGGAGGTTTGGCCGTTCCCAATCTGCAGTCAACAAGCAGGAGACCTGGGGCTGATGGCATTCTTCCATCCAGGAGTTGGCAGGCTCATGACCCCTGAAGAGTCTGAAAGCTCAAGCAATCAGGCAGGAGGCATCCCTCCCATCAGCCTTTCTGTTCTCTTCAGCTCTCTGCTTTACTGAGTCCACAGAGTCCAATGTGCATCTCACCCAGAATCACCCTCACCACCCCAGAAAACTGTCTAACTAGATGCCTGGGCACCCCCATGGCCCAGTCAAGTTGACACATGGAATGAACTGTCACACTTAGAGGAAGGGAAGGTGGATCCCCAGTCAGCCTTTAGAGACAGAGGCTTGTGAACAGGAGTCGGGCTGGACTTCAAGCCCGGACTGTCCAGCTCCAAGCCCATGCTCATAACCAGGCTTGCTCCAGGGTAAGGGAAGGGGAAAGGTGGCATCATTCTTAACTTCACTTAACTGCCTTTCATCGGGCCCCTGCTGTACGCAGGAGGTCACGGAAAAGTTTGTCAGGTCTCTAAAAAATACCCTAGCATCCCCATGGGAAGAAAGTGGGGCGGGGTGTCAATATAGAATCCAATAGTCCCACCTACTTCTCCCTTGGAGGTGCAGGGCAGGAAGTCAAATCACGACCATGGGAATTCCCAAGACAGTACCCCTTGGGAACAGTTGGCAATAGTTGCCCTTGCCTCCTTGCAAGGAGGCAACGTTGGTTGGTTGCCTCCCTTGGAGAGACACTAGTCCCCATCTGTTCCCTGTCCTCCGCCCTGTGAATGCAGGAGGAGCCCAGATCAAGCAGGGGGCACAGGTGGAATAGCCACTCACCAGCCTTCCTGCCTCCACCTCTCTACAGAGCCGCCCACGGTGCACGTGACAAGGCACAAGACTCAGGACGGAGCAACCTTGCTGAAATGCTGGGCCCAGGGCTTCTACCCACAGGATATCTTACTGAGCTGGTGGCTGGGTGAGCAGGAGCTGGCTCTGGAGACTGAGTACGTGGAGGTGCGCCCCAGCGGGGACGGCACCTACCAGATGTGGGCTGCTGTGCAGGTGCCGGCTGGGAAGGAAGCTGCGTACATCTGCCGTGTGCAGCACTCTGGCCTGAACCACACGCTCTCCATGGTTTGGGGTGAGGAGCGGGGCTTGGATGGGAGGGGGCACTAAGGGCAGAGAGGGTCCCAGGGCTCCAAGACATACTCCCATGGTCTGAGGGGTGCCCCCTTTTCTCTGCCTTCCTTAGAACCGCCCTCTAATCAAGGACTCATTGCCATGGTTACCTGCCCCTTCCTCTTCTTGCTGGTGGTGGTGGGAGTTATCTTGACTAGAAGATGCCTTCAAGGTAGGTGGAACAGAAACAAAGTGGGAGGCCCTCTGGCTGGTCCCACAGGGAGGAAGGCTCTGCACCCATGTCTCAGCTACAACTGTTCCCTTCTGGGAGCAGCAGCTACTACTGGAGGCCCTGTCCTCTATCCCACAGCCAAACCCCATTCTGGGGTCCTAAGGATCCCACCGCCAGGGGACACGGCTGGGCCTGACCTTGCAAAGAGCCCAGAGCAGGAGAGGCAAAGGGGAGGTGGAGACCAAGGCCCCCACCTCTACCCACCACTCACCTCATCTCCTGTTTGTGTTCTCTTTCCACAGGCAGGAATAGGGAACCCTACAAGCAAGCCCCAGGTGACTGGGAGGGGAGGTTGGGAATTGGAGGTCCCAGGTGATGGTGGGATAGCGGGTTGGGGACAGGAGGCCCCAGGTGTTCCCAAGCATGGCTGAGGTGCCTTGGCACCCAGGAAAGAGGCAGGGCACTGGGGGAGGTGATTTCCCTGGCCTCAGCCCCTGTTCGCCCCCGCAGGCCTGGAACCAGGCACTCCTGGGAGCCACCACCTGGGTTTGGGGGTACCAGGAGGAAGTTGGGGCTACCCTCCTCATTCCCTGCAGGTGTTGAAGAACCCACATAGTTCCCAGAGCCCAGCGAGAACTGCTCAACTGCTCTGCTGACACAGGGTCACCATCACTGATCAAGGAGTTGTTCTGCGGAGTGTGCAGGGGCCTGTCTAGGAGCCCCAAAACTGAGCCCTTCTCACCCTCATCACCCTCCTTACAAGCCATCTGTGCCACTAAGATGGTTTTGTCATCTTCCTGAAGCCCCTTCAAAAATGTGGCTGTTTCCTGTTGGGGAATGGGGACGCAACAGATCTTTTACACGTGGCGGTTTGCAGAATGACTTCAATTGAAGTGTCACTCTCACTTGAGCCCTCGGGCACCGTGCGCATGTGACAATGTTGTTCTCACCATGCCTTTCCCAGCACTGTGGGTGAGTGTGGTGTGTGGGTGTCCTTGTACTCCTGAGGAGGAGCTTGGAGGGACAGGTGCTCAGGGGCTAGCTGTGGAGGGGAAACAACCCAGTCTAGATTTTCCTTCCTGTCCTTTGCAATGGTTTGAATTTTTACAATACGCACATGGGACTTTTAGTAACATTCCTGTGGACATGCTTGCTATGAATGTATCTGTGAAGGTCCGGCCTCACCTTTCTGAATTTCAACAGAGCAGAAAACCTATGTCTCCTTTGTGAACAAGAATCTTCATGGAAAAAAAAAGGAAAAAAATCTCTGAGACCACGTCTTTGTTTATTCAGCAAACAGTTCTACTCTCTTGGCCACGGATGTGCAGGGGCTGAGACAGGGAGAGGGCACTCGAGATGATGAGGACACAGGCTGGCACCATGAGTCTCCTTCACACCTCAAGGCCTTCCAGAGCCTCCTGTGGGGACAGGGAAACTGGTCTGCAGCCCTGGGAGGCCCAGAGGCCAGGGCGTGAAAGATGTGTTAGTGCCCTGGCTGGTGAGACTCAGTGGATTCGGTGCCAGCCCGAGAACCAGAAGGTCCTCAGTTCCATTCCGGATCAGGGCACATGCCTGGGTTGTGGATCAGATCCCCATTTGGGGGCAGCGGGCAAGTGGCAACCAAGTGATGTTTCTCTCCCCCTTTCTCCCTCCTTTCCTCTCCAGAGAAAGACAATTTCTTGTTTCTTCTTGTTTCTTTTATGCACTTGGGCATTAAGGAGGGAGCTAAGGAAGATTATGGGAAGGTAGGAGGAAGCAGGGGGAATTAGATTACAGGTTATGATGCGCTTTCCTAAGGGTGGTTATGGCTTCAGGGGTGTTACTTCTGGCACTTCAAAGGTTCTAGATGCACAAGAACAATGCACAGGGCTGGCTTAAGGCCAAGATGAAGGTTATACTAAAGAAATTATGCCTGGGCAGTGACTACCCACCTGACCTGCCCAATTAGGAATTTATGATCAGATCACCTGGTGAGGTTACTTTCCATACAAGCCCTTTTTCATCCACAAAGGGGATGCTGCTACACTTTCCCCTGGCTTAGAGGGCCTTCCTCCCCTTCCCTGGGTCCTACTAACCTCCTTGCTGGAGCAGTCCCCACACCCAGCTCCACACGCTAAACGGACTCTGCCACCCTGACCTTCAGAAAGTGTCTACACTGGAACTCAACTATGGAATCCTTGGCAACTGAGTATCACTCTGACTTTTTAAAATCCTATTTCTCTTAGAGGCTTGTTCAGTGTCTTGCCCAAAGAACCATAAAACAGAACTAAAGGGACCCTGCACTAGCTCCTGATAGTTGGAGACACTCCATACCTCACATTGTGCTTCCTGCACTGGGGTCCTGTGAGGGTTCCTCCCACCCAGGTCTCTCTAGGACTCACCTCTCACCTCCCACTCACACCTTGATCTAAGTCTGGTGCACCTGCAAAAACTGAGGCCATGGGACATGGTTCCACCAGCAGTCCGCAGCCATGTAGGAAGTGAGCCCAGGGCCCTGAATCTAACCCATAAAGGGATGAACAGGCCCCCTCAACCCAGGCCTTGCGATCACCCCCATTTTTGTTTTCCTGATGAGCAGTGGCAGGTATTAGTCTCTACCAGAGATGGGAGCTTTGGGCCCAGCTGGACCAGCCCTGATGCCTGCCTCTCTCCTGATTCCTTCCTCAGTTGCCCTCCCTCCTGGAAATCCTTCTGGACATCTCTCTCTCTGCTCTGAGCTGCCACAGTGCCCACCTGGGTCTCAGGGCACCATGATGAGTCATGTGGGGCTGCCTTGGCAGCCAGAGACTGGCCTTGGGGATAGTAACAAGGCCAGCAGGAAGGCTCAGCCCTGGGCTCATCTTGTTTTTTTCACTTTGAACTTCCCAGAGAAGCCAGGGTGGAAGCAGAAGAGGAACTGAGGTCACAGGTTGGCTCCCCTGTAAGTGTTTAGCCTCTCCTTGCTCCTGAACTGCCATATAATTGAATAGTAAGATCCGAATGGAGGGAGACACAGCCATACCTCAAGGCAAAGAGCCAGGAGGAGGGAGTCAGCCAGCCAGCCACCTATGACACTCAGGACCCCTGTCCTCCATCCAGCCCTCATCCCTATCAGGAGCACTCATCACCTTAACTCCACAGGGCAGCTAGGCAGGGACAGAGGAGAAAGCCCATGAGGTCAAAGAGTCAGGAAACAAGCTGAGCTGAGGTCTCCCCTAAAATCACTGTGGTCAGACCACCCCACTTCTGAATTCCCTAAGATTATGTGCTCCCTGAGAACTGGCAGTATTTGCCAGGCTGGCATTGCTTGTGCTGGGGAGGTACCTGGCAAGGAGACCTAGAGGGTGCACACCAGCATTTCCAGTTAGTCTCCCACTCCCAGCCTTGGCATTCCAGCCTGGTGCAGCCCAACCTGGCCAGTAAAATGGCCAAAGTGCAGGAGACTTTTTAAAAATATATTTTACTTGTTTTTAAAGAAAGAGGAAGGGAGAGAGAGAGGTATCCATGTGCAAGAAAAACATTCATCAGTTGCCTCTCGTACGGGCCTGATCAGTAGTCAAACCCATGATATTCTGGTTTATGGGAGGATGCCTAACCGAGCCACACTGGCCAAGGCTCTACTCCTATGCCCAGGTGAAGGAAACATACTTATATTCACCAAATTATGGAACTACTGTTCTTCAATAAGCTCCAAACTGGTAACAACCCAGATGGAATATTTGCACCAAAGGGGAATGAACAAATACAATGAAGTAAAAAAAGCCAAGCATAAAAGCATAAGCACCCTGCTGTATGATTTCATTTCTGTTAAGTTCACCAACAGACAAAACAAATCCCTGGTGGTGGGAAGTGAGTGGAGGAGGATCCGGAACTTTTCTTGTTCTAAACATTTCTTATTCTTTAAAAAGGTATTAGAGCTGTAAAATTATGATTTGTGCATTTCTATGTGGATATTAATTTCCAGTAGAGCAAAGAGACAGAACCAGCAATGTTCCTAAGTTTGTTAACAGTGAAACCAACTAAAACTCCACAACCAGACCTGAGGCTGACCCACTGGTCATACTCACCCTGTCCAGCCAGGACCTCTGGAATCTGACGTGGGCAGGGAGTTCCAGGAACAGAAGAGGCCCACATCTTGAACCCAGAGGGGAGACACAAGCCACAATCACAGCCTCCAGAGGCACCCGGGAAGCCCTCCCATCCAGCCTCCTAGCCCAGGGCTCAGCAAACTTTTTCTGTCAAGTATCAGACAGGAAAATGTTTTAGACTTTTCCAGCCACATTCAGTCTCTTATCTACATGGTCATCTTTGTTTTCTTTACAACCCTTTTAAATTAAAACAAACAAAACATTCTTAGATCTTGGCCCTTACAAAAAGAAACCAGAGGCCAGATGTGCCAACTGCTGTATGACCTTGCCCATGCTAGATCACCTCTCTGGCACTTCTGACAATGTCTTTGTGACAAGGGATTACTTCCTCACCTCACCAGGAATTGAAATTAAATCATCTGCAATTGAACTCTTAAAAAACATTGTTTATTCTTAGACAGAAAGGGAGGGAGAAAGAGAGGGAGAGAAGCATTGCTCAGTTGCCTCACACCTACCCTGACCAGGACCAACCAGCAACCAGGCACATGCCCTGATGGTGAATAGAACCAGTGACATTTTTTTTTTGGTTCACAGGACGATACTCAACCAACTGAGCTACACTGGTCACGGCTGCTGTTGAACTCTTACATGGGCTTTGCCAGCCTAAAAAGGCTGCTGTGAGTTCCCATGGATAAATGTTCTGAAATCTGAGTCCTGAGAAAAATGCCCTGGCAGCCACCATCACTAAGCCAGCCCAGCTGCCCTCCACAGTGGCCAGTCTCCCAGTGCCCTGGGACAGTGGCATCAGGGCCCTGTATATGCCAGATGGCTTGAGGCCCTGACAATCACAGCTCCCCATTGGGTACAGGAGAAAGCTAGCAGAACTGCAAATAGAGGGGTGTGCCTGGTTGCTAAGGGCTGTGAGGGCCAGCAACCAAGCCTCCCATATACCCTAGAAAAAAACAGCTAAGCTTACAACATGGTGGAGTCTGAATAGGGTCCCTCTTCCAGCTGGATTTGAGGAGAGGTAATTTAGAGAAGAAAGGAAGATAAAAGAAAACAGGTGTTCAACTTTAAATATCCTCATTCATTTAGGTATTCTTGAAAATGGGTGCCCCCACTCTGTTTCTTTAGGTCTCAACAGTTCCTTCGAGATGCTCCCTCTAGCCTTCTCACCATCTTCTACCACTTGCTCTTTCCTTTAGCTGTCCTTCTTCCTACCCAGGCTCAGCTCCCTGGGCGCAGGCAGGAACATGCTTTTGAGTAGCCCCTTCAGTTCCCTCCATCTGCACTCCAGCTTCTTCCCCCAGCTCCTTCCGTATGCAGGGCAGAACCTGCATTCAGACATAGGGAAGTATCCCAGCTTTGAAGCTCAGACCCAGTTCTTATTGCTTAGATTTCCCCACTCACCCCACACCCTCCCCTCTGCCCCAATGGCTCCTTGGGTTCCACCATGACCTCCAAGAAGGCTCTCAGATTGTAATGAGGGATAGAGGGATACACTGCAGAGAGATGGGCACATGTGGACAAAAGAGACCTCCAAAAAGGCTCTCAGATTATAACCAGTTTATTACCTGTTAGTTCCCTAACACCTGCCTTAGGCCAGGTTGGGTTTCCCCCTCTCCAGACATATTAGGATGACACGTGGTAGGCTGTTTTTCACCACAGTCTCAGTGATTTAACCCTATTCAAAGTGGGAGAATATAGAAGATGGGGGAAGTTTCTTCCAAGGTAATCAACTATAGGACAGGAGTACAGTGGCAGGTGATGAGGATACAAAAATAATCCATGGGCACTGTTCCAATCTTTACAGCTGCCAAATAACTCATCTTCACAACTCATGGTGTACGTGCTAGTATCATCTTTATTTTGCTGATAGGAAACTGTCTCACAAAGATATTGAGAAAGTAATCCAAGTGGCTTGAATTATCAGGGAGCTCACTTTGTAATTTATATAATTGTCTACTATGCTGTCCACCTGAAACTAATATAAAACAATACTGAATATCAGCCCTGGCTGGTGGCACAGTGGACAAGGCACTGGCCTGCAAACCCAAAGGTTGCTGGTTTGATTCCCAGCCAGGGCACATGACCAGGTTGCAAGCCAGGTCTCCAGCCAGGTCTGTAGCTGGAGGCAGGTGAAAGGCAACCATGCATTGATGTCTCCCTCCCTCTCTGTCTCTCTCTCCCTTCCCCTCTGAAAAATAAGTAAAATCAAATAATAATAAATAATAATACTGAATATCAACTATAGTAAAAAAACACTTTTAATGAATGCAAGGTCACACAGAGAGTGACAGAAAGTTGGGATCCTAATAGCCTGGTGCCAGCCTTGGGGAAGAGTCCCCTTTAGGAAATTATGCCTGGGCAGAGACCTGAAATGATAATTAGAAATTATGTATATTGGGGCAAAGCCTTGCAACAAGAGCCTTCTTGGTGAGAGAACATGTTCAAAGATATAGAGGCAACAGTCTGGACTGAGTGTGTCTGCCTCCCAATTCTGATAAACGGGTTCGGCGGTTGCAGAACGGATTGAAATGAGGGCAACTGACTGTGGATCAGTGGACACGGCCCTTCCTTCTCCCATGACTGAGGGCTGGTCAGACAGCCACTGGCCAGAAGGAATGTGTATTGTTTTGGGAATGGATTGTAACTTCCTCCGTATCTCCTTTTGGGAGCAACTTCTTGGCCTTTTACACACTGAGGTAATGTAGTGTAGAGTCATGTACAGGGCATGTGCCTCCTTTGTCTGGGGACCCCTTAAAAGGAGCCTCAGACTAGAGGAAGTGTGGTCTCTCTGGCAGCGACCTGAAACTACTGGGGCGCTCACCTGTAATGGAGTGACAGATGGCAACTGCCAGGTCTGGGTTTGGAGCTCCTGAGCACCAGTGACCCTTGAAGAAACTTCTGATGTTGGAAGCTGATGGGGTCAGATCTAAAATGGCAGCACAGGGAAGAAGAAGTCCTAGATTTGAGAAGACAAAAATCAGTAGGACTTGATTCATTTATGCCCTCAGAAGACATATAGGGAACACTTGCTATATGTTCATCATAGGACAGAGATCTTGTGTGTACAATGGACAGCACATTTCCCACCCTCACTTAGTGTGTGCCACTTACACTGCAAGTTCAGAGAGAGGTTGTAGGTTGTATTGAAGGCTCCATTAGGACAGGTGATGTTCCTCAGACCAGTGACCAATTAGTGATGGATGCAATCACTCCAGTGGATGTTGAACAGCATTTTACTGAAGTAAAATAGAACATATCAGGGTGCTTTGAATGCCATAAGGAAAAGAAAAATTTCCAGAAATTTTGTTTCTGTTACACATGTGCAAGTCTGTATTGGATCAGGATGTGCAATGTACTTACTGAGAGTCAAGCAAAAAATGAAAAAACAAATGAAACCTTTAAAACCTTTGATGTAGGATGCCCACACACCTATAACTCTGTATTCCTTGAAGGGACTAATTATATCTTACTTTTGTTGTTATTATTCCCATAACATGGATACATGAAAGTAGATGGATGAATGGATCATGCGTGCTTATAATGAATGGCAGGCTAGGTGAAAGAATAAAAAAATGTGTGGATGGTGAGTGGAAAGAATGGATGGAGGGAGGGACAGGATTTTACAAAAGTGGGTGTAGAGCACCCTGAGTCAGAGGTGACAGTGACAATTAACACAGAAGTTAAGGTCATGGGAGGAGTCAGGGTTAGGAGGTTGAGGCTCTGCAGATAGCAGGAAAGGGAGGCATTGGCTTGGGAAGTAAAGCTGGAAACACACATACCCCCACCCACGAGAGACACTTTGACTTCATGCCCACTCCATGCATCTCACCTGGTTCACACCTGCTGCTTCCCTAACCACACAGTGAAGTGAGTCCCCTCTATCCCCAAAGCTTCTGGCTAGAAGGGCCAGAAGTGCATGGAAGCACCTGAGCCTGGCCACAGCATCTGCCACTCTTTTAGGCCCATTGCTAGAGCGCTGTCGTCCTTGCCAGCTGCCTTGGGTGGTATAGAAAGCAACTTGAACCCACTCTAAGGGCAGTGAGAACCCATGTGGGGCCTGGGCTGGCCTGTGAGCTTCAAAAGGCAGCTGTGAAACTGGACCTGCAGCTCCAGTTGTGGGGGGAGTCTGGCGGTGGGGTGCAGGCAAGGCTTCTCCTTGGGCCTGTGGGGCAAGATGGCGTGCGGGTAGGCTCCCCACACACCGGCTTCTAGCCTGCAAGCTGACACACTACACCCACACACAGCGCATTAGGATGGCAGGTGGTCTACGGCTTCCTGCTCTGAGCAGACCCTGCGGGAGGAGGCAGGGTGCACCTCCTACCTCCACGATTTCACAGACCCTGAGTCCATTGGCTGTAGACACAGCTTCTGCTGAGGGTGTGACCCAGTTGCAGGGAGGGGAGGGATGGGAGGATGAGGAGGATGAGGAGGATGAGGACAGGGACTAAGAGAACAGCAGACAGAACCACACCATTTGAGAGGTTTTGTACCAGGAGAATGCTGATAGGTTTGCTGATAGGTTCCGAGGATGAAGGGCAGAAGGTTGCCACTGAAGCAATTGGGGCAACGTGGACTGCGTGTGGGACCCAGAGGAGGAGGAGGAAGAAGAGGAAGATTGGGGCTATGACCTGGAATGCTGGAAACATGACCCGAGTACTGATGTACCCTGAGAAGAGGAGATACTGGAAAAAGAGGAAGACGAAAAGCTAGATCCGGATAGCCACCAGCCTCCCTTCTGGCCCCTCCACCGGCCCCTTAATGCTGAAAGGTCTTTACCAGTTGCAGCTTTTATCCCAACCTGCAGCTATCAACATGGTCCAGATAATTCACCACATGTGTGCCCACTCATATCCAGGGAGGCAGGGTATCTGCTTCAAACATCAGGAAGCCCTGAAGCACTCCTGTGAGATGGATGGAGAGGCCATCCGTGCAGTGTGCTGAGAATCCAAGAACCACAAACCGCATGGTGTGGTGCTGCAGGGGACAGCCATGCAGAACAAGGTGACAGACAGGCAGGAGGGAATGTGTGGGCTTGAAGTGAGTGGAGCCAGAAGCGATGGGTCCTTGTTAACTGAACCTTTTTCATGAGGAATAGGGGGCACATTGCAGAGATATGGGCACGTGTGGACAAAGGAGACATATTGGCTGAGACCAGCTGGCTTCCTCAGAGGAAGCTGAGCCGAGACATGATACTCCCAGAAGCCAACCAGTTGTCATTCCCTTTTCAATCTACCTAAGTAAAAGTGCAGAAGTGACAAATCCCTAGGACTTAATTTCTTTCTGAGGTGAGTCCTGAGTCTCTCCCTGACCAAGACTCCAGGACCCTTACCACATAGGAATGGAAAGCCATCATACTTGAAGATGGAGATATTTCAGACAGATACTGAGCACAAGCATTGTCAAAACAGATGTCTGGTGTTATCAACTGAAATGCCAGGTACGACTCCTGGACTATAAAGAGTGACTGGCCATGCCCCACTACCAAAGTTTGGGGTTGCTTCCCCACCTTCAGTAGGGTCCACTTTTCTTGTACAGAAAGGCAGTGGCCATAAAAATCTTTGACAGATCAAAATAAACCATGCCCTCATCACTTTGCTTTCCTGGTATAGTATCATAGTGGAAAAAGTGAATGATTCAGGATCAGGCGACCTGGCTCTACCACTTACTATCTCACCTTCGGCAGTTTTCAACCTGTTAGCTTTACTTTTACCCTAGTCTTGGTTTGATTAAAAGTGATCATGTATGTGCAAGTATATTATAAACCATAGGCACTAATTAGATATTTGCTTTCTTATTTGACTTTCCTCTTTGTCTTCCCATCTTCAGGTTTTGACTTGGGTAACACCTGGCTTTCTAGTTCTCATCTGAGCACAAGACAGACAGTGTGAATACCATCTTCCTTACCAGAAGCCGAGGTGGATGTGACTCCGAGCAGTATGCAAGGAAGAAGTTGCCTACAGGCCCACAAAAGTCTTAGCCTGGATATTCAATAGCAGCTGCTCACACCTCAGTAGTGCTTTACAGTTTATAAAATATATTTCCTCCTGTTCCCCCAAAGCAAGCATTTTCAAACTGTGGATTTTGACCAGTTAATGGGTCTTAAAGTAAATGAGTCATGCCCAACATTATTTTCAAACAAAACAAAAGAGAAAATAGAGTACATGGGGCACAGTTTCATAAAACATCTAAATTATATGTATACTTGGTCCCAAATAAAACATATTACTTACTCTGTGTTGCAGTCAAAACAAACAGAACACTGTCCTACAACCATCATATATCATCACCCTGTATTTTATGGTAACTATTGGTAGGTGCACAATTAAGACAAAAATCTTAACTACAAATCACTGCTAATTCTTTCCTGTAAAAAGATTTTACTCATTTTTAGAGAGAGAGGAAGGGAAGGAGAAAGCAAAGGAGAGAAATATCAATGTATGGTTGCCTCTCATGCACCCTCCAACTGGTAACCTGACCCACAACCCAGGCATGTGCCCCTAACCAGGGATTGAACTGGGGACCCTCTAGTTAGCAGGCCAGTGCTCAATCCACTGAGCTACATCAGCCACACTACTAAGTCCATTGCACTCACCTGACTTTAACAACAAACCCAAGAAGCATGCTTTCCATCAAGTAACAATTAAATTTGCCTACAAAAGAAATTATGTTCTATTCCTGGGTTTTAATACAGGAGGTAACCTTTCATTCCTCTGCTAGAATTTTCTGGGAAAAACTTGAAACTGGAATTTTAATTAAAAGCCTACTTAAACAAGAGGCTATCTCTTCAACTAAGAGGTCAGATAACACTCATTTGAAACCTAAAAAGTTATTTATAAATAGCAAAGCAGATTAAAGAAATTGGGAATACTCCTTTTTGAAATATAGAATATTTTAAAGAAAATAAAACTCTTTCAAACATATACCAGAACTCAGGTGTTGTCAAATATAGAAATTACACTGAAGAGGTAAAAATTTTTATTTTATGGAAATTATGTATAAATTAATAGTAACTGACATATTCTTTCATTCTTTGTCCCATTCATAGTTTCGTAACTTCCTTTCATTGGTGAATGCACATTATCTATCATAGCATGGCAGAATTTTACTAAACGAAAGTCTTATAATAGGTTCTGGCTATAGTGAATTCTCATCAGCTAATTCAATACAAACTTTTCATCTATTTTGGAGTGATCAAGCTCTCTGGTTTTAGGGGCCATGAGTAGAGAGTTATTACCCATCACAGATTTTGCATATCCAGGATAGATATATTGTTTTCAGGTCAATGTTCTTTTTATTTTGTGTAAGAGGCTTTTTAACTGAACAACTTACTTATTTACATCTTCCATTTTGTCCATCCCATGAGTCAGAGTTCATCTTGGCTCTTCAAGCTAGAATCAGAGGATTATGAAAGTGGATCAGTGAGATTTGACCGAGGGCACCATTAAAATGGTGTCAGATTTTAGGCAGCAGGTGGGTGTATAAAAAGAAAATGAACAAAGACTTTCACTTACTGGGGCACAGACATAACTGGATGCCTGTATTGCCCTGCCACCCAGCTGCCACCTATAAAATCATTAATTGCTCTGCATTATCAATGCTTCCATTATCAATACTCCTGTTTATCTGTTTTATTCTTTGACAAAATTAAAGATGCAGCCAACATTTTTTGAGGTTTTTATCAATTATACATTGACATTACAACGCAGAAAGTAGGATCAACTTCTTTAGTTATCTGAAAGTGTTGGGCAGCCACCCCACACCAAACATTGTTAGATTTATGACATCAAAAATGAAGGGCCCTGGCTGGTGGCACAGTGGATAAGGAGCCTACCTGCGAACTGCGAACCCAAAAGTCAGTGGTTCAATTCCCCAACCAGGGCACATAATGAGGTTGCAAGCCAGGTCTCCAAACATATGCGTAGCTGGAAGCAGGTGAAAGGCAACCATACATTGATGTGTCCCTCCCTCTCTGCCTCTCTCCCTTCCCCTCTCTCTAAGAATAAATAAAATCTTAAAAAAAAAAAAAAAAGGAGTTTTCTGAAAAGCACAATTCTCTGCAGCTTTAAGACTAGGCAGTATTAGAATATTAACAGCAATCTTCAAAGGCCATGAAGACTCAATATTAAATAGTTCTTTTAATTTCAATGGAGAAAAAAACAGAGAAATATGTGAAATCCTGCATTCCAAGTGCTGCCACAGCTTTAAGAGGATATTAAGGAATCCCTAAACTTCTTCATTTACTTCTACAGTCTTATCTCTGGACTTAAAACTGAGCATATCACTCTTTGGGTCTTAAAAAACACCAGCTCACCCTTCTTTGCTACTCACTAAAATGAACCTATTGACAAAGAAAATTGTGTTTTGCTTATATCACAATTAGGCTTTAAAAACCCTGGATGTGCTGTTTTCAGAAGCCTAGAATTGACCACTAAAAATAAAAAATTTGAAACTATTATACATAAGCTGAGTTTGGGGGGAAATTATAGGAGTATTCGTTAATGGTGCTATAGCAACGGCATGTTTTAGATCTAATGTTGTCAATACCAATCATTGACTTCCATCTATCTGCCCCAATCTACTGTCAACATAGCTGCGTGGAAACACAGTACCTTTGATCCCAGTTTGCTTTGAGTTTTGAACATCTGAATACTGTTCAGAATGTTTACTGAGGTTCCATGGTTGTTAAAGAACTGTACTCAGCTGAATGTACGGAGAGAACTAAATTTGGAACACCAATGACAGAACCCTACTTTGAAACACCAACAAAATGAAATCTGCACTTGAAAATTTCAAGAATTTAAACTTTCAGAATTTAACACATTGAACTTTAAAATACATTGACCCTGAAATGTCAAGAAGCAAACACTAGTATCACTGCTCATTATGAAATACTTTATGAAAAACTTAACAAAAATCCAGCTACAGATAGCAAATTCATGTTAACAATGTCTAATTTTCTTGGTCTGTCTTTTGAAGACCAGATTCATGAATGTTACTTCAAGGAAAAAAGTAAACTATCCAGAACTATTTTGGGTGATATGTTCTTGACCTTGTTCTTAAAACATAACTGTGGTACCTTTTGGGATGAATGTGTTTCACACTGATGATCAGTCTTCGGTGGAAGAATTTCAGAAGGATTTTGTGCAACTGGAACTCTTCATTGTTTTTACTAGCAACTTCCAGATACTATAGAAAAAATTTGGATGTAAAAATGTGTAAATATTGAAGACTTCATTCTATTCATTCTTCCATTTTCTCCTTACATTTTAAAAGGTTTTGTTTTTTTGCTATATCTAACTGTGGATAAAACAGTACAAGAGTGTTGCTTAAAAAGCTTACATTCTAGCCCTTGCTGGTGGCACAGTGGATAAGGCGCTGGCCTGAGAACCCAAAGGTTGCTGGTTAGATTCCCAGCCAGGCAACCTAACTAGGTTGCAAGCCAGGTCTCCAGCCTAGTCCATAGCTGGAGGCAGGTGAAAGGCAACCACACACGGATGTCTCTTTCCCTCTCTGCCTCTCTCTCTTCCCCTCTCTCTACAAATAATAAAAAACAAAATAATCTTTAAAAAAAGAAGTGGATGAGACCCAGATGAATTCCCTGTTAGGAGTGGTGGGGTTAGGTTCAGCCTGGAAGGGTTCTGCCTAAAAAGGTGTTTGGGGGTGGGGGAGGCTCTGAAGATAGCCTGAGTCTTCCCCAAAAGACAGATGGGGTCTCCAGCAGGCTTCCACCTCCAAGAGGCTAAAGAAAAGCTTACACTCTGAATGAGAAGGAAGCGGACTGAAGGCCTGGCCTGAGCAGGTAGTAGACTTGCTGGAGGCACAGCTGGATTCTCGGACACGAGGGATGTCACCCCAAAAGGAAGGAGCTGAGCTCTCTTTGCTGATGAATGAATCCATGAATTCCTGATTGAGAGAAGTAAGGAGCCCAGGTGGGTGCATGTGTGCCTAGCAGGGAGCCATGGGGTGTCTGAGGAAAGCAGGTATGTCTGGGGCTCAATTCCAGCTGAATCTGAATGGGAAAGGATACCCCACCCCTGTCCCCAGTCCTAGCTACACTCAAAGTTCCCTGTTCCCAGTCCTAGCTACACTCAAAGTGGCCCCCAGGGATGAGGAGACACCTCCCTTGGCTCAGGATTGTCCCTCACTGGCATTGTAACCTACCAGCATCCACTCCAAGAGGAAATGCTGGGCAGTGGTTGGGGGAAAACTCCAAATGTGTAAAGCCCAAATCCTACAAGCTCTGGTTGCCCAGAAAGTCCACCATATTCCATTTCTCCCTCTCCTCCACTGGCATTACCAACTTGGTCTTGGTGGGCACAGGCATCTATCTGTCTTGGTCACAGTCTAGCTCTCTGGATAGAGGAAGACACTGGGAGGTTGGCGCTACCCCGGGACTGCCTGCTTCTGGAAAAAGGCCTGGCAATGCAAAAAAGTCCCATCCTTGAGCACACGTGAGAGACCTGGGATGCTTATTTTAACCTGAACTCCCGGTCCTACCTCAGGGATGCTGATTCTAAGCAGGCTCCCTGAGCGAAGTTCAAGAGCCAAATGAGATTTCTCAAGGGGGGAAATATAACCTGACTGAGTTTTGATGTCTTTGGGGAGCAGAGGTAGGAGGTGTAGGGGCAAGTACTCTGGAGGGCAGAGAGGAAATCCTCTGGTTCCTACAGGCCAACAGCCAGGGAAGCCCTTGCGTTGTAGCACATCTACACACCCAGGTACACAGTCACTGGTCTGACCAGAGTCATGGGCAGGGAGTTGATACTGGGATGGGTGATGGCAGGGACCACATCACAGGAGAAACAAAACATGTGGGTGGGGTGCAGTCCAGGGTTAGAAAAGTTAAAGGATAGTCAATTGGGGCTGCAGGTGGCTACCTAGGTGAGTCATCAAGCTGGAGCACAGTCAGGACAGAGCCCTGAGAAAGGCAGAGGAGGCTGTTAAGATAGCAGGAAAGCACGTGCTCTCAAGAGAGGGATCTCGGAATACCTGCACAATCATAGCCCATGGCAGCTTTGCCATTTCCCCTCACCTAACTTCTGCCCCCCTTCCCAAAGGCCATCCAGCACTGGTTGCCAAGGTCCTTCCCTAACGTTGCGAGGCCCCTCACCTCCATCTCATTTTCCGACTCAGTTTCTCCAACATTCCAGCTCTTCCCCAGGGGCACACTCCCATATACCTTCACCCCAACTAGAACATTATTCCCTCCCAATATCTATGAAAGTCTGTCCCACATCTTCTTGTCTTTGCTCCTACCTGCTCCAACACCCCTTCCCTCGGCCCCATCTAACTCCAAATAAACAGGCTCCGCCTCCCCAAGACCTAAAACAGGGCCTGGTCCCCAAGAGGTGCTCCCTGAGGGAGTTCCGTGCATTTAATCTGTCAGGCATTGTTCTGCGTACTCTACCTATTGAATTCATTGAGTCTCCCCACCACCATATGAGGTGGATGCCAGTAATTCCCAATTTCATTTCACAGATTTGAAACTGCAGCTAACACATGTTACAAACAGAAAAATGTGCATAATTCTCCCTTTAACTAGCTTAGACGATACAGCTGCCCTCCCCGAATCTGTGCCCCGCTCTTTAAAAAAGCATTTGAGGGGGGCGCTGCCAGCATGGTCTCTTTATCATAGGCGTGCAGGCGTCGGCAGCACCACACATTCATATTCCAAGCAGTTCAAAGGAAGGCCGGCAGGCAGCCAGGTAATCAGATCGCATTGCTTACCTGTCCGGGGCACGTCCTCCCGGGCCCTTCCGTAAGGTGGTCAGGCCCGGAGCCGGCTTCCCACCGAGTTCCTAGAGGCCAAGAGCTTTTCAACTCCTGCGACAGCTCTCCGCGTTCTAGCCGGTGGGGGGAAGAGGGTGGCGGTCCCGCAGCTCACCAGCGGATTTCCCTTCCATCCCGCGTCTCCAGCTCGGTTTACCCCTTTTTGCCTTAGTCCGGCGTGGACTACGTACTTCCGGACTCGGGATTGCCTCCGCCAAAACCACCAACAACGTAAACTTCTTGAGGGAAGACCCGCCCACTGCGCACGGAAACCTTTTAGGATTTACTAGTTCCCCAGGGAGTATTTATATTTAAAATGTGATGCCGTATTTTTCGTGTTGCCTACCTTTACCATCTGAGCCACCAAGGTGGTAGGGCGGAGCTCGCGACAAGTAGGGGCAACGAAGCCGCTAGGCGGTACCAGGACAACTCTCCTGGCCCATTCCCTCTTCCGCTTCTTAGACCTCACGTCCCAGTCAGCGTTCGAGGAGGTTTTTAAACCACAGTAATGTTGATTTCACAATGTACTTGCACGCGCTACAAAATTATTCTGCATTGCCAGAGAACTATAAGATGTCATTTCACCTCACCCAAAGCAATACGTGTCACCGCCATCTTGCGCAGAATTAAATCATGGGCGCCGCCATTTTGCAAGAGAGGGCGCGTATTTCCGGTTCCGGCGGCGCCCGGATCTCTCTTTTTCTCGGCTGGGCCGCGGCGGCAGCGGCTGTGCAGCAAGTCTCTCTGAGTTATCCACGTCCATCCTCGTCGCCCCGGCGACACCCGCACCTGCCATCGCCATGACTGAACAGATGACCCTTCGTGGCACCCTCAAGGGCCACAATGGGTGGGTGACCCAGATTGCTACAACTCCTCAGTTCCCGGACATGATACTGTCCGCCTCTCGAGGTATGCGCTGAGATGCGGGACAGGGTTGGGTGACAAGGGGGTTGCATGCGGACTGGCGGCCGAGAAAACTCTAGGTGTAAGTTGGGTATTGCAGACCTGTTACTGGGCCTCAGCCGGGATGCACACATCGAGACATAGGTCACATCAGCTAGTGGCTGCCATGAGGGTTGCAGGGTTAGGGGCTTTTTCTTTTCTTACTCGCCTCCGTGCACGTGTATTTAAGTTTGCCCAGCAGAGCCTACGGGTCGGGTGAGGCGGTGATGACACCAACATGCCATCTGAGTGCCTGTGCTGAGACCCAGAGGCTGTTTCTGAGTTGCCGCCCGGCCCTGTGCTCCTTGGGAAGTGGGTGGACTCAAAGGGACCACGTAACTACAGTCTCGGGGCTGGCAGGAGCCTGCCCTTTCTTGTTGGGTTTTCTTTCTCATGTCTGTAGTTGGCTGCGTTTGGAAGCTTCTATCCCTTCCGTTCGCACCCACACTTAAAGATGGTCCGTCTGAGCTTAGGCTCGTGTCTGGCGCTAATCGGAAAGCTTGAGTGAAACACGTTTTAGGAAAAGCGTCCATCCTCAGCGTCTAGAGCGACTTTACTCATTCTGGCACTTAAGGGCAGCCCTCACCTAGGCTTCCCACACCCAAGCTGCTGTGTTCTACATTAGACATCAGATAAGATGAAATAGAGGTTTTGGAATTGGTCTTGGTTTCAGAAAAGGGCATCCGTAATCTCTGGTCAAGTTGTTCACACCTGAGTTGAACTCTTCACACCTGAGTTGAATTCTCACCGCACTGTTTAGCTCTCTTCTGAATAGTCACTTGGCCATGGCTGGGATGTTCCCATAGCCTGCAGTTCCCCTCCCTCCCTGTGCCTTTGTTACATTGTAGACCCACCAGTGATCTTGAGGAACCCTGGATTAAGCAGTAGGTGAGCAAGTGGCCTGTGGACTTCCTCACTGGGTTTAATCTTCTGTTTCACTTATGTTAGACAAGACCATCATCATGTGGAAGCTGACAAGGGATGAGACCAACTACGGCATTCCACAGCGTGCTCTTCGTGGTCACTCCCATTTTGTTAGTGATGTGGTCATCTCCTCAGATGGCCAGTTTGCCCTCTCTGGCTCCTGGGATGGAACCCTTCGCCTCTGGGATCTCACAACGCAAGTAGCTGCTCACTTAGCTCTGGGGCATTGGGGAAAAGTGGAGCAGAAATGAGGGAGATAGTGTTGGGAGGTGGTTTCCCCTGGGTTATCAGGTCCCTTGTAGGAATTGTGAGTCAAGAAAGTACCTGGAGAGGATAGTTGGTTGGTTGACCTCTCTCTTCGCTTTCAGTTAGTCATGCAGAAGTGGAGGGGTGGGGTGTCTGGTTGAGCAGTTTTTGTCAGATACTGCCATTAAGAGTGGGCAAGAGTTTGAACAGGTTCTATCTTGGGATAGTCAAGCATAATAGAAGATCCTGGTGATGACAGGTGACATTGTCAGCCAATCCCCATGTGGGAATGAGGACATGTCCTGCAATTCTGAAGGGATCCTCTGGCATATTCTCAGCCTGCTGTGATCAGAGCCACGTCCAGGGTTGTGTGAGCAAGTGCTGGGGTAGGAAAGAACAAAGCCGAGGAAACAATTTAACTGGAAGAACGTTCTTGAAGTCTTTCTAGACAGTGACCAAGTCCTTCCTCTCAGGGGCACCACCACGCGCCGATTTGTAGGCCATACCAAGGATGTGCTGAGTGTGGCCTTCTCCTCTGACAACCGGCAGATTGTCTCCGGCTCCAGAGATAAAACCATCAAGCTATGGAATACTTTGGGTGTATGCAAATACACTGTCCAGGTAAAGTGAAGACATAAGTAAAGAGTCTTCTTCCACCCTTAACCTGGACCTTATGTAGTGATTTCAGTCCTCGATCTTGAAGATTATCATTATAATCGAGGGATGGGAATCTAGAGGTTCATGGGACACGATGGTTTTCCCTAATTTCCTTTTCATCTGTAGGATGAGAGCCACTCAGAGTGGGTGTCTTGTGTCCGTTTCTCACCCAACAGCAGCAATCCCATCATCGTGTCCTGTGGCTGGGACAAGCTGGTCAAGGTGAGCATAGAACCAGGGACTTTGATGGTTGGGATGTGTTCCTACTATCTTCCCGGTGGTCATGGGCTCCAACTTTGAAAGTTTTGTCCTTTGTTCTACTTTTTTCCTTTTGCTGGTTGGTCTAAAGTAGCTGATTGAATAGCCTGGGTCCCTTACAAGGTAACAGCATTTGTTACATGTTTTAATCCTAATTGTCTATAAGTGGCCAGGACAAATTCCTCAACTCTTGGTTACTGGTGGAATAAAGAAAAAATGGGTACCCTATCCAGGAATGCTATTATTATTATTATTTTTAGACACAGGGGAAGGAAGAGAGGGAGAGAAACATCAATGTATGGTTGCCTTTCACTTGCCTCCAGCTGGGGACCTGGCTGGAGGCCTGGCTTGCAACATGGTTATGTGCGCTGGCTGGTAATTGAACCATTGACCTTTGGGTTTGGAGGCCAGCACCTTATCCACTGTGCCACCAGCCAGGGCCTCAGGCATGCTTTTAAAGAGGGTTTTTACAAACCCTTTCTGTTTGGCTTGAGCCCTTCTGCCTCTGGCAGATCCTGAGCCAAATTCTTTACCTGTGATCACTGCTACATCCACACCAATGTAGGTATGGAACCTGGCAAACTGCAAGCTGAAGACCAATCACATTGGCCACACAGGGTACCTGAACACTGTGACTGTCTCTCCTGATGGATCCCTCTGTGCTTCTGGAGGCAAGGTACTCAGGGGCCAAGAGTTTCCTACTCAGTGGGGGCAGGATCTTAGAGAATACTTAGGAGAATGGGGTAGCAATTCAAAAATAAATGTTTCTGATTACTTATTGGAAATGACGTAGATGAGGCACATGGGTTAAAGAAGAAAGATTGTCATTTATGAAGCTGATTTCTTGAGACTATTAATGAGATTAGAATCTTGTTTTCCAAACTGATCATAGTGATTTAGGAGTCACTGGCTTTTGGTAGGATTGGTGAGGTGGTATATTAAAGGAAAGGTGTCATTAGTTTTGGGAAAGTTCATGGTGGGGGGGTGCAGCTGGTTAAGAATTAAGACAATCTTTAGGCAACTGAAATTGAACATCTGGAAGAGGTCACATTATCTTGACGCATCCTTCATCACTCAGGATGGCCAGGCCATGCTGTGGGACCTCAACGAAGGCAAGCACCTTTATACACTTGATGGTGGGGACATCATCAATGCCCTGTGCTTTAGCCCTAATCGCTACTGGCTCTGTGCTGCCACTGGCCCCAGCATCAAGATCTGGGTAAGTACGGACTGCATTTGAGCCCAGTACCCAGCTGTATTCTGTAAGCCCTGATAGCAGTGTAGTTTCTTGGACAACTGCTGTCAGGGTATTGGTGGAGGCCCAGGAAAAACTAGTTAAAACTTCCTGGGGTTGGGTTTTGCAATGATTAGGAGCTCTTTGTCTCCAAAAAGGGGTGGCCAGTTATAGCAGCTTATTCAGCCTGAGCACAGCTAACATTTTGGTCTGAATAACTCACAAGGCAGGGGCAGTTCTGTGTATTTTAGGACGTTTAGTAGTATCCCTGGTCTTTACGCCCCACCAGATGCCTATAGCAAACTCCCTCCCAAAGTGACAGGGAAAATGCCCCTAGGCATTGCCAAATATGGGCAGGGGTGGGGGCAAAAATCCACTGTTGAGATAATTGAGTTATAAAGGAGCTTTTGAGGGGGGATCTTATTTTGAAGGTTTTTTAAAAATTATTATTGGTCGATAGTGTTAAAATGCTAAGGGGTTTTTTTGTTGTTTTTAACTGAGGACTTGGAGGGCAAGATCATCGTAGATGAATTGAAGCAAGAAGTTATCAGTACCAGCAGCAAGGCAGAGCCACCCCAGTGCACTTCTCTGGCCTGGTCTGCTGATGGCCAGGTAAGTGGATGTGTTTCATCTGCCTGTCACTATCAGCATCTTTAGCAGTGTCTTTGATATTAGGATGATTGGGGGAAGGGTCCTTAGTTAGCTGTGCCAGTGAGCACAGAGAATCTATACTTGTGTTGGAAGATCATGGTCTGGATGGCAGTGATTACCTGTCTTAACTTTAACTTGACCAGTTTACAAATATGAATCCTTACTGCTAGCCCATAAACAGGTAGAAGAGTGGGGATCTTAAGGGCCATCTTGGCTACACTGGGGGACTGCAGATTCTGTGGCTCTGACTGATGGTCATCATTTTTCTTTGCAGACTCTGTTTGCCGGCTATACCGACAACCTGGTGCGAGTGTGGCAGGTGACCATAGGCACCCGCTAGAAATACCTGACAGACCTTTAAAATTTAAAAAAGAAAAAAAAATGGTTTTCTGACTTACAGAAAAGTGTCTTTCTCTGATTTGGGAAAAACTGTTTGCAATGCTCTGCTGCTTATAGGTTTAGTTAGGAGACTGGAAGACTGGAAGCCTGGGCCAAGTAAACAAGCCTTTGGCAAGGAGGGGAAGGCATCTTTTAGGTTCCCTTATCACAGTGTCCTGTTTCAGATACAGATTCTCAGGGCCTCCCTTAAACCTGGAGAAATTGATCTATGAGAGGTACTGGTTATTCACAGTGGTTGCAATCATTTTAAAATTAGCAGAACCCTCAGGTCTGACTCTTAACACATAACAATAATTGAACACAGGTGCATTTTGTCATACCTCCAAAGGGAAGAACATAATGCAAGAAATTTCCCTGAAACTCATCAGGTTAAGGTTTGCGTAGCCTTTATCAAATTGGATCTTTTTTGTTAAAATGAAATTTAATTTTTTAAGGAAAGGCAGCTCACCAGAATTGCTGTTCATTACCCCCTTTTCACTCTTTCCATAATCAGAGACTAAATTGTATAAAGCCCTGGCAGGTGTGGCTCAGTTCGTTGGAGCATCAACCAATACCCACAAGGGGAGTTTGATCCCAGCCTGGGCATGTACAAGAGGCAACCCATGTTTATCTTTCCTTTTTTTTTTTCTTTTCCATGTTTATCTTTATCTGCCTCTAAAAGTAGTGGGAAAAAACGTCCTCAGGTGAGGGTTTAAAAAAAATTTTATAGGGATTGGACATGTTCATCATAATCAGAGTTGGCTAAATGACAGTATATTGAAGTAGCCTGTATTCCCCTCTATTTCCTAATATTATCCTCTGACTAATGGTAATGGGACCTCCAGGTAATTCACTTACAAAAATGCATTTGGAATGTGGTATTTCTGGTCCTAGGCCAGAAAGCCACAAATGTGGAAGACTCCTTGGGTAAACCATTGAGCCCAAGTCTCAAAGGAGTGGGATAGGAATCAGCAAATCAAGAGTGCCTATAAATTAGGATACACAAATGGGGAGGAAGGATAGGATTTATATCCCAGTCTCTCTCAAGAACAGGGTCTCATGCCTAACAAGACTAATCAGATGTGACATGCAGTTAACCACCTCTGTTTAGTGGAGGGCTGTCTCACTGGAAAAAATGAAACAGCTTCTAAGATACATCTTTTTTCTCATCTAAAGAAATGGACTCCATGAAAGATTCAAATAAAGTTTTATTTCCACAACACAACCCAACTTCCCTTTTTCCCAGGAACATAAATTGACCTGGGCCATCAAAGCACAGGACAAAAGCTGGTTAAGTGACAAGGCAAAGGGTTACTAGAAAAATAGATTATACCCAAGGCTCTCCTCATGGGGACCCAAACCTTGGTCCCCAGGTTCTCCATCAGGGCTCATCAAATGAAACTAAAAACATGAAGAGGATGGAGGCTGACAAAAGGAACTACAGAACAAGGGAAAGGAGCCTGGCAGTAAAAAGGGTAGGGGTGAGCTTTGCTCCTAGATTAAGTGCTGGAAAAAATGGAGAAAATAATTTATTGGGAGATGTAGTTTCAATCATGTCGACCATTCCAGCTCTCTCACTGAAGCTAAATTCTGGCCAGTCTATGGAGGTAGAAATTGGGGATGGAAGAAAAGTTTAGAATCCCTCCTTCCCTGCAGAGAGTAGATGGTTATTATCCAGCTCTACTCTTTGTCCAGCCTGCCTCCCCCCAAAAGGCTTCTAAATCCCTTGGCTAAAACTTGCATCAGAAAATATATTGGAATGGGGGTAGTCATGAGTTTTGCCCAAATCCTCCAGCCTAGGAGCTGACAGAAAGATTGAAATGTGAGGGGTGGGGAAAGGGAGGTGAATGAAATGAAATATCCCCTCCCCTAGTCAAATTCAGGCCCTGGGCAGATGGAGGGAAAACCAAGCAGCTGTTAACAGGGACCCATGCAGACCTGTTGGACAGATAGGTGAGAGGAAGCTGAGCTGAAGGCCAGAAGGGTTCATTAGGCTCCTAGAGGGAGAAGAGCAGGGTCCTGGGGTCAAGGAAGAGCAGGAAGCAATGCAGTAACAGTTTTGGGAGCCTTTGAGACCCCCAACTTACGGGCCACCCTCCACCACCACCCGCCCCACCAGTGCTGACCAGAGGGGCCCCTGCGGGTGGCAGGCTGATCAAGGGCACAGCTTGATGCGGGTGCCCTTGGAGAGCACTCGGAAGAAAGGGAAGACTCGCTCGCCCAGGAAGGCAGCTGAGAAGGTGTGCACATGGGCCAGAGTCTCTGCATTGTAGAAGCCCAGGCGCCCAGCCTCGTAGTCCAGGTACACGCCAAAGCGCCGTGGCTTCTCACTTGGGCTCAGCAGTGTCTGCTCCGTTGAGCTCTGTGCCTGGTAACGTTTGCCATTGGTGCCCACACACCATACTTCCCGCTGGAGCAGAGGCTGCTGGGGTAGGTGGAGCCGGCGGCGGCGGTGGTGATGGCGTGAGGAAGAGCTGGCATCCCCGATGCCCATGGAGGAACCCCCAGAGCCCACCTTCTCCTTATGATGGGTTGATTCACGAGCAGCACCCACCGCCCAGCCCCGCCGCCCACCCACCTCTACCTCCCAGTAGTGCCGGCCAGAGCGGAAGCCCTGAGCCCCCAGTACACAGCAGTCGGCTGAGAAGCGCTTGGAATGGTCTGCAACCTCCTGCCGCCGCTCTGCCAGGCGGACACCACGGCGGTCAGGAGACAGCATCAGGGCCGGGTGAGCCGTGTCGGGGTCCAGCGTCAGGTCCACTTGGGAGGGAGGAGGACAAATACGCCAGGGATCAGCCCACTGTTCCCCATCAGCAGCCAACTCCAAGGTTTGGCTTCTTCTGATGCCCTCCCCTCTTCACCTCCGCAAACCCCAGTTCCTCAGTTCCCTACCCTTCCTAGAGGCCAGGCTCAGGTTTCTAGAAACTCCACCTCTTTTCCCTCTCTCGTTTTCAAGACTGGATAGGTCTTCCCTCTGGCTCTGGCTCTTCTTGCCAGCCCTCACCCCCAACACCTACCTGGGCTAGGAAAGAAGTCTTGGCTTGAAGCCCTAGGTGGCCTACCTGCTGCCTGCTCCATCTCAGCCCCCATTCTTCCCCTGGGGCCCATCTTCCCTCAGAACCCAATCTCAGGTCTGTGAAAGGAAAGGCAAAGGAAGGTCGTCCAGGTGACCTCCCTACCTCGAGCAGCCTGACAGAACATCCGGCTCATTTTCCTCACGATGGCGTCTGTCAGGAAGTCATGGCTATGGGGCTGACACGGGTCAGGGGACCAGATCTCTGGTGGCTGCAGCTGTACCTCTTCACACCTGGAGGAAGGGGACCAGGCAGGGGGTGGGACCATGATATTCCCAGAAGGAAGAATAGAAGCTGAGGGGGAGGGGAGGCAAAAATTTGGGTCCTGGGGAAGGAAGGCAAGGGACAGGACAGCCAAAAGAGGCAGGGATGGGGAACCAGATGTCACTGGTCACAAAGGATTAAGGGTAGGAACACACCTATTGAAAGTCTCCTTGATGTCCTGGGAATAACAGACACATAAAGAAGGAGAGGGAGAAAGAGACAAAGAGAGAGTCAGCTGTGCAGGGATGGCTCCTTTCTCCCATTCTGATTCCAGCCAAAGAAGGTCTGAACTTAAACAGGGAATGAGAAAAAGCATCTGAAGGCCCTCGATACACATGCATCCACCTCAATCACCTATATGCCTCAGCATACCTAATACATCTCATCTTGCCGTGAGCCCAGGAATAGTCTTCAACCCCAGTAAAATAATTTTTACAATATGACTTGGTTGTCTTTTTCAGGATGTAACTGTCAAAAATGCTTTCCTCCATTCTCATTCGAGACCCTCCTTCTACAACTGAATCTTTATTCTCTTTGGGTATAATCACACATACCACACTACATTCAACACAATAACTATCTTGGCCTCAGGTGAAATTTCTGTGGGTTCCTCCCAATGAGAAAAGGAAACTATGGACAGGTGTTTGGTAAGCAACGCCCAGCAAAGCAAATACAGGGTGCTTGGGAGCAGACAGGGGAGGGGGCACTGCTCACCTGGAGCAGCCGCAGGCCCCCCTGCTGGCTCCGCTCCTGGGCCTCAGCCAGCAGGCAGCTCAGCTGGGCGGCCTGCTCCGCGAGATGGCTGGCGGCTGCTCCTGCACGCCCCAGCTGGGCTTCATGCATCTCTCGAAGGCGTCGCTCCAGCCCTGCCTGCTCTTCAGCCAGAAACCTCGTCAGCCGCCCAAACTCTGAGGCCACAGCTGCCAGCTCTGACTTCATCTGGCTCTGGGATGATGCAAAGGGGATGGTGGGTACCACCTCAACACACAGAAACATAAACCTCCAGTTTTGCAACTGCTGCCCCTCAATCCAAGACAAAGGAGCCCTACATCCCAAGTGGAAAGAGGTACCTGTTCCCTTCCCCATCTCCCGGATTTACCAGGCATCATTCCCCTACTCCCAGGACACTGGGCCAAAAGTAACCCACCTCTGCCTGCAATACTTACCTCTACTTGGCTACCTAGTTTGACACTATTTGAAATGTGAAGTTTACACTGGACTATCTTTTAACATCCTTTCCCCTTACTGCACTGTAGCTTGTTTGCCACAGGATCCTTGGACCCTGGCACAGTGCCAATCATGAATTGGCACTTGTTAAGAATTTCTTAAAATGAATAAATTAAAATTTCAGGAATTAAAATAGAAACTAGGGTCCTATCGTACTAGTAGTGACCTTAGGAAAGTCACCCAATTTTAGATCAGGAATCGGCAAACGTTTTCTATAAAGGGCCAGATAATATTTCATACTTTAAGGGCCAAGAGGCAAATTCAAGGATATTATTATGGAGGTACTTCTATTATAATAAGAGAAAACATCCGTCCACCTCCACCCCACTTGCGTGGGCTGGGCAATCCCAAATGTTGGCCACATCTTTTGCCCATGTATCATCAGCTAGAAACATTCTTGGGGCAAAGAATGACAGACCAGAGTGGGGAGGGAAGTCCTGACTGGCCAAGTGGGTTAAGTAAAAAGTCAGTTTCTTCCTCTGTCCCAGTGATACTCAGATCCTTGTCCTTTCTCTGCACAATAGGAGCCCCAAAGTCTCAAACTGGGCAACTGGCTGGAGGCAAATGACTCCCCAACTCCCAGACCCAGATGCCACTACACAGTGCCAGGCAGCTGCCAACAGCACAAGTCCCTGAAGTGTAAGTGGCAACAAGCACAGGCCCTGGGAAGTGGTTAGGCCCAGCCACTGGCCAGGGGTCGGGCACAGAAGAGGCTGGGGAAGAGGTCTGACAGGAGGGATATCCTGCACTTAGTCTCTGAAGCTTGGCACCAGGCCATTTCAGTGCCTGCTGGCCTCACAAAAAATAGATAGGAAATAAGGAGTGGGAATCGGAAAAAATAAATCTAAAAATACTCCTTGGAGAGAGGTGAGCAATAATGAAAAAAGGCTGAGAAGATATTATATCTCTATTAATTCCTTCCCTCCACTAGATAGCCTGGCCTCTCTCATGTTCCAGGCTGCTCTGCCATCTACCTGGGGATCTGGGGGTTCTCTGACGGCTGCTATACAGATTTTGCCTTGTCCCCTTATGCTCTCCAGCATGGTGGGGACAGTGTGGTGGGACACTGGCTCTGGAGTTTGGTGGCCATGGTAATAAGCCTGCTCTGCAGCCTTGAGCCAGACACCTAACCTCTCCATGCTAGGCGCCTCACCCCATTTTAGAACTAGGAATGCCCCTCTCTCCTTCTCTCCCTGCAACCCTGGGAGGGTGTCTGTCTACCTCTCCCCAGGCCTTGGCTGCCCCCCTTCAGCAGACCTAGTCACCACTTATGAGAGTGGGCTGCCCATCTTCCATGCCCTGACCACAGAGCCAGTCAGCCCCCGTCAAGGACATCCACCTACCTTCAGCTCTGTCACCCGCCTCTCCTCCTTGGCTTTCATCTTCTGCACAGCCTCCAGCTGCTTCCTTAGAGGTTCCACATGCCCCTGAAGTTTGGCCTGAGGGAATAGTAAAAGCAAGGCTAACGGCCTGGGCTGAGAGAAGAACCTGCTCTCAGAACCACCTCACCCATCCTCCCAGCAGAGAGCTGTCTCAGCCAGATCCCCATAGTTACAAGTGAGCATCACATTCCCTTCCTCCCCTTTCTTCTCTGCAAATGATGACAAAGGCTCCAACCCTGCACCTGCACTCATGTCCCCAGCCCTGGATGTGTTCTCTAAGGGAGCATCCTGATGACTAGAGAGCCCCACACTCAGGGGTGGAGTGGGCCTGGCTTGAGCACCTCACCACAAAAAGTCCTTCCACATGAACGTTCCTGCCTATGGTCCCTTCCCCCTCATAAACAATCTTCCTCATAACTTTCATTTCTAAGTACTTTTCTAATGATTTTTATGTGGTGAAAATACATCAGTGGTTCTCACCACTTGCAAAACATGAGGCTCCCAACTGCCCCTACATTTCTAGCCTTCCCTTCTGTGCCTATCCCTTCCATGGACTCCTAGTTTTAGCCACATAAAACTCCGTCTTTTCCTGAGTAGAACTCCATACTTTCATACATGCTGTTTCCTCTGCTTGGGAATGCCCTTCTCCACTTGGCTCAAGGCATTCTTCCTTTAAACCCAGCTACCTGACCATGGCCTTCACCCTCCCTGCCCCCAACTTCCTCTGGGATCCCAAGGAACAGGGAGGGATACAACCTTTACAACACCTCCCAGCCACAGGCACTACCCAAGACACAGGGGTTCCTGGGGGCAAGGTCACCACTTTAATTTCTATGTTTCTCTCTGCCAGTCTACTTTCTCTCCCACTCAATCACTTGCTAAACGAAAAGAGCAAAAATCCTCTCCTCCTAAAGTTTTCATCTTTAGAGCAAAATCTGCACTTTAGCTTTGTGTTCCAAACATTTCTAGCAGTCTTTTTTCTAAAGGGCTGTTAGAGATACCAGAATGGCTCTCTACTCATCTTCTACTACTGCTTCTCTCTCCTTTTCCTTGAGGAATAACACAAGGCAGAAGAGCTCAAGCCTAGACTTGAATCTAATCCTAAATGCAGCCAGGTGACCTGAAGCAAGCCATTATTCCAGTTTCTTTGTCTTAAAATGAGAATTAAGAATAGTTGAACCTACCCCTCGAATAGTATGCTTACATGCATCTGACATGTAGCAAGAGATCCATACATGTTATCTAGCATTCCCTACCTAGGCCTTAAGCCAATGTGAGACTGATCATGACCCTTGAACGAAAGAAGTTACTGACCCAGGGGACAAAAGGCAACTGTTGCACAGGAAGTGGCTGTAGAAAAAAATTACTGTAATAATAAAATTACAATCAATCTCTAACATGAAAATAGCATAAACTACACAAATTTTGCTTTTTGATATTACTTTCTACTTTTCTTCAGTAGGGTCAATAATTTCAACTCTATTAATACATAATTGATGATGATATGTTTTCCATTTAAAATTTTTCCTAAATTGTTGGCAAAAACTCATAAGCAGAAATCCAAATACAATGCTTTTTAAGAACAATTCTCAAGGACCTTTAACTTTTTTTGGAGCTTTATTTATATATCAATTGTGTGTTATTACCTATTCAATAAAGAAATATTTCTGCAAAACAAAATGCCAAGCTAGTTCAGTGTATATATCTGAACAGAATAAACTACTTGCCTATAAAACAGCCTACAACTTAGAAAAGCTATCACTCAAATTAGTTTTATATAATAAAACTTATGCATTGCCATTTGCTGATCAATTTACATCAGATTACTAATTGCAGAGCCCTTCTGGATTGGCATTCAATAGAAATGATTAATATAAATTAAAATCCAGTTTCAGAAGCTCTTTGGAAGACCTGCCAGGGGAGCATGAAGGAGAAAGGGGTGGATTGCACCCAGGTATTCTACCCCAAGATCCAGTTAACAAAGTGACTACACATTGTTCAATGGGTACAGTTAACTAGGAGCTGAGGGGATATAAAAGGGAAGGACAGAGGTGGTTCACAACCTCCCCTAATAATGCAGGGCCTAAAAGGTAGGTGATACTACCAATGCAGAGCGTTCTATACTAGGCTAGGCTGTCTATAGATACTCCCCTCATCACGGATTCAGAATTTCTGTTGGTAGGGCTCACTCCACTTTTGAAAACCTCCACTAGTAGTCTTCAACAATTATTATGTGGAAGGAATAGTTACCCTGTCATGAATGGATGTAGGTTTGTTTTAGCTATACTACAGCTCTAGATTTGTTACCCCAAAATTGGGGAAATGAGAATACCTACGTAAGATTACTACAGGAATCAGGAGATGTGAAAAACAAGTCATGAAACAAAAATGCATGGTGCCAATCACATAAATGCTACCTTCTCCCCTTCCCTGCCCCATTGCTTCAAACACATCCAGGCCTTTGCTAAACATTAATATTCGTGCTGGCTGTCTCACAGCCAACTCTCCTTTACCTATGTTCAAAAAGAGTCAGGATTAGAAGTTGGGGGCAAGATATTAAACAAAAATAGAATCAGACTCCAAGATGAAATCATATGTCAGAAAAGCCAAAACAGACATCCAAATACTGGTGACCTTTTTTAACAGTATAGATCAGGGGTAGGTAGAAGTGGAGGGTAGGTCATAACCAAGTCCATCACTTACTGGTAGCTGTGTGGCCCTGTGAATATTACTTAAATCTCTCTGACTCTGTTTCCTGATCTGTAAAATGGGAATACAAACCATATCAAGCTCACAAGGTTGTTCTGAGCTTTAAATAAGACAATCCATGACAAATGCTTAGTACTGTGCCTGGGGTATGTAGTCTATATTCAATAAATATTAACTTCTAGTTCTGGAGATAATACATAAAGTTCAAAGACATTCAGAGACTTGCTCTAAGTAAATTAAGTGTAGAGCCAGGGCTACTGATTTAAAAGTCTTTCTCCCTTTTTCTGAATTCCCAGGAAAGATAATAAGATCTAGGTAGTACATCAGAATGGGGAATATCCAACAAGAGTCCTCAGGAGGAGAACCAAGCTGTATCAGGGGGTGGGTGGAGAATCCATTAGAAGGCAAGTGCAGAGCATCTGGGTCAGATACTAGGAGTCATTACTGTGTGCTTGCTTCTCAAAGTCCTTTCTCATTCTTTGAAGCCCCACGTTCTTCCCATCTGTAGGGATCTCTGTCAAAAATAGACTTAAGATCACCCAAAGGGAAATGAGACTAGTGGTAAAGACCTAGGAGCCTGTTACCTGCACTCCTCTTAAATGAAAGTGTGAAACAGCAGTGGCTTGTTCCCAGAAGACATAGCCAGTGATATGGCACCACCAGCTTTGCCTTATTTCCTTTGAGGAAGCCAGTCTTCCCTGATTTTCACTGTCTGTTTAGTCGATGTACAGGATCCTTCTCACCCTAACCCTTGGTGCCAATGCTTCCTTAGATAAGGAGAATCAGCTCAACAACATATGAGGTTCTTTGCGGAGAAAACATTTCCTTTTCCCAGCTCCACTCAATTCCTCTCCTCCCCCACTTGACTCCCATCTTCTCTCACCTTATACTCCTGCACCACCTCCTCCAATGGCACCACGCTATGCTGTTTGTGACTCCTGGATTCACGGCACACCACACAGATGGCCTCTTCATCCACCTCACAGAAGAGCTTCAGAGCTTCTTGGTGTTTGGGACAAATGCCCTGCTCATTTCCACGGCTTCCCCGACCAGGTGCAGGATGCATCTGCCTTATCACTTGGACCATGTTAGCTAGCTGCAGGTTGGGGCGGAAGCTTCTCCTGGGAAAGCTCTTTCGACACTGGGGGCAGGTGAAGCACCTCCGAGGGGCTGGAGGCGGGGGCAGTGACGTGACAGGGTCTAGCTCCTCTTCCTCATCCTCCTCCAGCACTTCTTCCTCTTCCTCGTCCTCCCCCCTTAGGTCCTCCTCCATGTCCCCCAAATAGTAGTCCAGGTCTTCTTCCTCATCCTCCTCCTCCCACACGTAGTCCATGTTGTCCCAGGTGGAGCCGCCCATGCCACCGGTCCAGAACACACCTTCCTCTTCCTCCTCGACCTCTTCCTCCAAGTCGCCCTCATAGTCTTCATCTCTCATGGGGGTGTCCCAGCCCCCTCCGGCCCCCACAGCCTCCACTTCCTCCTCTTCTCCGTCCTCCTCCTCCTCCTCCTCCCGGTCTAACTCGTCCCTGTCCTCCTCATCCTCCCCTCCCCACAACTGGGTTACACACACTCGGCAGAAGTTGTGCCCGCAGCCGATGGACACGGGGTCCGTGAAGTAATCGAGGCAGATGGCGCACACCGCCTCCTCCTGAAGGGTCTGCACAGGGTTGGGTGCCATGGCAACGGCAGCCATCTTAGTGTCCACTCAGCCAGTGTAGATGGTTTGGGGGGCCGGGGGCCGGGGGCCAGGGAGGGGTCTTGCCTCTCAGACGCCCTGACGACCCGGCCCCACCCCCAGCCCTGCCTCTCCACACCTTGCCTCTAGCGTAGCCAGAGAAATGTCCTCCCGACAACCCACGCCTCTTGAGTTTCCTACTCTCAGACGACAATTGTGTCTCTGCTAGGGGAGAGGACACAGCTGGACGCTGCCTCCAAGTCCCTCAGGTGGCCCTGAGTGCAAATCTGCCCCAACGCTCCCTAGACCTCCTAATAACCCCCCGCCCCTCATCACTTCCTGGCTCCGCCCCTTCACTTCCTGTCTCCCTCTCAACACTTCCGGTGCCTACAAGCCACCCAAGCTAGAGTTCCTTCCTCCGTAGCGCAACGTTCCCTTCTTCCCGCCTGGGGCCCCGGACGACAGGAAACGACGAGGAGACGCTCTAGCATCCGCTTGGGTGCAGAGCGGGAAGGCTTGAACGTTGGGGTCCACATCTCTGTAGCACAGGGGAGGAAGAAACACAGACGAAACGGAAGGACCAGATACGCCCCTCTCCCGACACTGGGGATAAATTCCGGGAGGCAGTAGATGCCTTTACGGTCGTCCCCTGTGGGTGCTATGACAGCATCGGGCAGGCGCCATCCTACCAGCCGGATATAAGGACTGGAGCGAAGACTCCGTACAGTTAATACCGGAAGTAGAGGGGTGTGTCTCGGTGAGCGCCCTAAAGTATTTCCGGACCTTCTAGGCCGAGCACTTCGTGGTTGAAGGCTTGGAAGCGTCCCTCCGTGACGGTCAGGGGGCGGGGTCTGAGCAAGTGCGGTGGAGGGGACCGGAGACCCTTCCCCTGCTTCTCACTGTAGTTGGCATCTCCACACCTATATTAAAAAATTGCGGTCTGGTCGCTGTCTCATTAGAAGAACTATCGTAACTGCACTTCAGCAAAGGGATAGTAGCAAGTCATTACTTGAACAGTCACATAGTGGAACACTCCACTTGTAAAAGATACCCTCTTCAAGATGCATTCTTAAGTGAAAAAAGCAAGGTACCTAACTGTGTAGAGTGCGCTGCCATCTGTAAAAAAGGAGGGGGAAAGATATTAAATTTATTCGATTTTTTTATAGTCCTGTGTTTACTCATAATAGTTTCTAGTACCCTTAATAAATTGAAATTAGAGTTAATGTCGTGCAAAGTGATAGAACGTTGCTTAGCACATGGTGAGATAATACGATTTAGCTGCCCGTTATTATCAAAGTCGTTATCTGTCTCTGGAAAAATAACTTGTAGCAGAGGTTCTTAGAGAGTGCCGAGAGTCCTGCATAGGAAGGATAGATTTTCGTATGTCATTCTGTATCTGTTGAATTTCGAACCAAATAAATGCATTACCTTAAAGAAGAAGGGCGGGGGGGAGCATATTTTCTCTGAGTGCCATAGATTAATTCATCACTTTCTGAGCTGCGCACTACTCGTGCTCTGCACCCAAAATACCTCGAGGTCTTTTTTCATGGGGCCCCAGCTTCAGAATAAGGACTCCTGATGGATTTGTGGTATTGATTTTACTTGAGAGAATCATATCCAGGATGTAGAACTGTATTAGTAAAGTGTCACTGCGAGCATCTATGTCAAATAAGTTATTTGTGCGAGAGAAATAATATTTGATGGTTTCTAAAATTGTGTCGTTTAAATTTTTTTAAGGCTGCAGTGAATGTTACAGGACTGCTAATTCGTGTACAGAATCCCCAGTGAGTGCCAGCACTGCGTGATGCCACGGCAGGCCACGCATAATTTTACCTCCGCCTAATGGGGAAACTCCAAGTGGTCCACTGCTTCCTAAGGGGGTGGTGCCAAAACAACGAATCTTCGTGGGTGGGCTGTAAGAGGCCCAGGAGCTAAGATTCTTGCTTCGGCATAGAAAAGCGGTCATAAACCCTGTACCAGAGCATGCCGGAACTGGGCTTCGTGTTATATCGCTGTTTGGCACCATGGATGAGATTCAGGGAGTTATCAGCTGAACGTAGCAAGCAGGAGTTTCCGTAGTGTAGTGGTTATCACGTTCGCCTCACACGCGAAAGGTCCCCGGTTCGAAACCGGGCGGAAACAAAACTTTTGGTCTGGGTTCCATTTCTACTGCCACTTCCTCACCCAGCATCTTGGTAATGGGTGGTTGTCACATAGAAGGAAGGGCAGGTGTCTATCTGTATCTGTTACAGGGAGTCGTGACTGAAGGGGGACCACAGGAAGGTCATCTCACAACAGACTCCCCATGAGTGCTCGAATTGTAAATTCAGGTCTCCAACTGCAGCTAATAATCTTTTGATCTTCCCCTCAGAAGCCCACTGGGCTATCTCTCCCACGTGGAGGAGCCTAGTGACTAGCATAGAGCTAGGGCACAGCAGGCAATCAATAATAGTTGTACAATGATTCTCAAAGTGTATGCGTAGTGCAGCATCTAAATCTTGATCTCTTGAGACAGAACAGGTCAGCTAGCCTGTCGCCCGGCTAGCTCAGTCGGTAGAGCATGAGACTCTTAATCTCAGGGTCGTGGGTTCGAGCCCCACGTTGGGCGTACAAAAGTGTCTTTTTTTTTTTTTTTTTTTTTTTTTTTCTTCTCTTTAGTTTGAAACTGTACCTTTCGCGGCAAAAGTAACTCCATGCTCTCCCCAACGAAGGCTTCCCCGGCAGTGGGTGCCAGAGCTAGGAAAGTGATTGCCCAAAACTGAGTGAAGGGAGAATACACCCTAGGAGGCCCGAAGTGATTTGAGCGACGGTTGGGTGCTGGGGACAAATTCCAGCCTCTGTCCCTGAGGCCACCGTTCCACTTGTTGAAGTCCGATTACCTGCGTTCAACTCGGACCGGACCAGGCAGGCGCCTCCTGTTTGCCAGAATACCCATCCGGATGTCCTGGAGAAAAACCGCTGGAAAGAAGGACACATAAACTCCCCGAAGCTGCGGTGGGACCCCAGGACCCGCCCGCCTAGGATGTTCATCGGTCTAAATCGTAGCGCCTTGATAGGCTAGCACCTTATTAGGTGATACAGCGGTCTGGATTCCATATTATCACCTCTGCTACCCGGTTTGCAGGTGAGATCAAGTAAAAGGTGCCCTTTGCAATCTGAGACCCTCATCTTCGGTATATTCTCTTTATGCTCAATTGTAAGTGTACTTTTTTGCAAGATGTTGTTCCACACATTCCAGCCTCCACATTTGCCCCCACCCGTAAAGGAATGTAAAAATGTCCTTTTTTTAAGAACACCCTACCTAACATGAACATCCTCACTTCATCAGTTTTGTCATTTTTTTTTCCTTATTGTAATTGAAATTCATTTCTTTTGTTGACTATTGCCTTAGCCCATTTTCAATTTTCCGGTTGAAGAAGTCTCTCCACAGACACAGCAATACACAAAGAAGGCTGCTGATCATATAAAGCTGGTTTATTAACCTTGCTATGAGAAGGATAGTTCCGAAGCAGGGTAGTTCGGAAGGTAGTATCCTGCTGCCCCCTGAGGGCAATCTGCCCTGAAATAGATTAGAGTTTGTAAAAGAGGCAAAGTTGCTAGTTCAGTCCTCTTTCTTGCACCTCTGGGGAGTTACTCTTGCTATGGTCTTATTTTGCAACATATGGGTCTAAACAGCCTGGTGATGGAAGTGTGAACTTGGACATTTTGTCTTCCACAAAGGCTGGATTGGATTGCTAATTGGGGGTTCAGGGTCATTTTTAAAATTTTTACCACTGTCACTGGGACTATAAAGCATTCCTTTATAAACACTGACTTTTTAAATAAATAAAAACTCTTCTGGTGTCCCAATAATCTGAGGACTCCCAGGAGCTATTTGCTGCAATTCCAGTTTCCCTCTCCTTTCCACTCCTTCTACTGCAGCACCTCCTGCTGGTTGGCCTGAAATGCCCCCCTCCAAGTAAGTGACCCACACTACTTAGCACAAAGGATTCAGGTGCATCAGTTTATTTGTTTAGCAAAAGCATAGAATTATGATCTTTATTCTGAGTGGTGATGATAGGCCACAGAGGCAGAGAGAGTCATTCTGAGCTCCATTTTAGAGTGATCCTTCAGAAATTATGAGCAGGAGGTGTGAAGGGAGTGTGGCTGTGTCAGGGAGAGGCTGGAAGGAGAGCCGTAGTCCAGACAAAGAGGGCTGATGAAGGCTCAAGGCAGCCAGCAGGTGAAGAAGCTGGATGTATGGTTTGTACCTGGCTTAGTAGAGGGTCTCCCAGGTTTCTGCTGCAGATGGTTTAGTATTGGAGTTACAGAGGTAGGAGGAGTACAGAAGTCCTCTTCATCAGCAGTTTTGCTTTCCCTGGTTTCAGGTACTCTGGGGCAATCATCGTCCCAAAATATTAAATGAAAAAATCCAGAAATAAGCAATTCACAAGCTTTAAATTGTTTGCCATTCTGAGTAGCAAAATGTAATCTCATGCCATTACAATCACTCTGGTCTAGGACATGAATCATCCCTTTGTCCACTATTCACAGTGTATATGCTACCCCAGGTTAGTCACTTAGTGGCCAGCTGGGTTATCAGAATGCTTGTCAAGATGTCACTGTGCTTATGTTCAAATAAACCTTATTTTACTTAATAATGGCCTTAAAGTGCAAGAGTACTGGTGCTGACAATCTGGATATGCCAAATGTATTTTCTATACATTCCTATGTATGGAAAGGAACAGCATAGTTCATGGTTTTAGGCATCCATTGGGGGTCTTGGACCATATCCCTCCTCCCACCCTCTACCCACCCCCCTACTCCCGCAAACAAGGGGTACTGCTGTAATGAGTTCGGCCTTGAACAGGTTGGGAGATGTCTAAAAGGAGTTGTCCAAGATACGTGGATCTGAAGCTTGGGAGAGCGGTCGTTGCTGGAGCCACAGATGCGGGAATGCACAGGTGGGTGAATCTGTGGGCGAGAACCTGACTCCCAAGGAGATGGCCTCCGGGAGGTGGAGGAGTTGGAAGAAAAGGAAAGTAGCAGGGAAGCTTCAACCAAGGCCAAGGGAGAAAAAACGTACAAAAGGGAATGGCGGGGTACAGATCGGTAGAATCAAATTATGGTCTACCCAGGGAAAGTGGTACAGCATCCATGGATTGGGACGCCTGCAGGCCCCTGGTGACCTGAACTAGGTTCATCATGATCCTCCCGCCTGCACTCTCGAGACAGGTTTCCTGGTCACAAACTCACCAAGAAGTCCTGCTCTGTAGGACTCAAGTCTCTGTTCCAAGTCCTGACTCCCCAGGAATAAGAGTAATAGACGGGAAAACATTTTGCATTAAAGCATCGATATTGCTCTTAAATTTGCAAATATGTAGATCTACACATAACAAGCATTAAAAAAGATCGATGAGGTTTTATAAAATATTTAAAAGATGTCTTTACGTTTTCAAAATTTAATAACATTGTTAACTTTATTCAAATATCACTGACTTAAAATGGATATTCATTCATTTCAAGCTCCCCTTTTGAAATAGATATTTTACATAATTTATAAGAAAAACATATTCTTAAAGCATATGTAAATTTATTTTTTGCCTCTATTAGTTTACATTTTGATTAAATAAATTCAAAGGTCATGTACTTTTAATGCATTTTATGTTTGTTAATTCGTTAGATTGTAACTGTCAACGGAGCACAAATTATGTGAAGATTTAAACCCTGTAACTGTCTCCCTAGAAGAAATATTTTTTAGTTTAATTTTATTGCTGTTGTATTACATCCATCCCCTTTTTACTCCCCTCTGTCCCCTTCCCCGCCCACCCACTCCCCGACAATGTCAATCCCACTTGTCCATGTCCATGGTTCTAGAAGAAATATTTTTGAAACTATATTTTACTTTCTCTCCTAAGAGGCCCGCTGCTTTTGTTATTTTTTTAAATTAAAAAAAAAAAAAAATTTTTTTACTGGAAGTGACTGATTCAATAACCCATTAAGGGGGTCACACTCTGCAGTTTGATGAAAAATTATGACACTGAAACAGCGGCGTTTTTGTATTTTGAGGCAGAACGGCAGGAACTGGCGAGAGGGACTAGAAGACAAAAGCAATGATCCTGACCTAAGCCTTTAAGGACTCCCAGGCACACGGCCATGCAAGTGTTTCCGTAGTGTAGTGGTTATCACGTTCGCCTAACACGCGAAAGGTCCCCGGTTCGAAACCGGGCGGAAACAACTGCTGGTGTTAGCGTTTTTTTCTTTCCCCCTCCGAGAGGTTTTCTCTTAGTGAATTTACTACCTTTCAGTTACTTGTCCTTGGTAAGTAAGTGCGCGTATGTATGACATTTTATTATAGTTTTATCCCTACTCCTGTCTTTTACAGTCCATTACCAGTTCACTTCATTTAGGATATTCCTGGTCTCTCTAGGTTTGCGGTGCAAAGAAGGTGGCCTAAGTCATTAGAAACTGCTTTCAAGGGGCTTGCAATGCAGGCCGATAAAAAGGCAACAAAGGACGGGAATGTTACACAACGATAAATGAAATATTAATAAGTGGAAGAAGAGCGAGTCGGTAATGGGTAGTGGAAGTGAGTCTGGGGAAAGCGTTCCACAGGAGCTGTCACAGTCGCTACTGTCAACCACGCAGCAGGTGACTGCATCCAGTGTGTCCCTCAGGGGAACTCAACTGTCACAGAAGGTGAAGATACGCAGGGGTAGGGACATGGTAGACGGAGCCAAAGGATTCGGAAGGGGAAAGAGACGGGGCTCCAGAAGGAATTCTGTCAGTTTCGCGGAGCAGTAGCTGGTTCTGCTCCACTCTAGCCCTGCGCCCAGGGCCAGAACGTTACCCTGCACCCGGCAGAACCCGCCGTGAGCGAGTCTAGGCTTCTCTGCCTGAACTGGTTTCGCCCTCAGCCCACACCTCCTCGCCCGCTGGTCCTCAGCGGGATCACCTGTGCGCTGCTCCACGGGCGTCGTACGCTCGGGTACTTGTTGTTTCTGTCCGGGCGTAGACCCACCGGGCGTCGTACAGTCCGCAGTGTCCTCAGCCGCTGCGCGGTCCCTCCAAGAGCTCTCTTGTCAGCCACTCTCCTCCCCGATCCTCACTCGCGGTGGGGACTGTGGGGCGCCCGCCAAGTGGGGAAGCAGGAACCCGAAGTTAAGGGCAAAAGGCAAACGAGAGCCTCCTCAGAGCAACAGCCCAGAGGCGAGCGGACCACCCCAGGCCGGGGCTCCTGCCGGGGCAGTGGTCAGTAGCAACACACACTGTGGGACCCCTTCGCTACAGCCTGCGTCCGCTCCTGGAAAACGGGGTGCACGCTTTCGCACACCTGACGAAGCAGATTTAAGACGTGTTAAGCAGCTTCTTTCCCAGCACTTCTGCCCCACTTCGAAGTCAAATAAAGTGGTAAATCGGATTCTCTTTAACTTTTCATAGATCTTAAGGTAGACAAAGCGTGACTGAAAGGATAGTTCAGCGATAGTAACACCTTGTGAGGCCACCCGCATTCTGTAAACAATATAAATGGAGCCAGTTGGAAATGCAGCTGTAGCTGCCATGCCAGAGGAACTGCCTTGAACTTCTTATACCTGGACCTTATGGGATGTGAAAATAGGGCAAAATAAATTTTGCACTGGGTCTAAGCAACCCTGTGCCTTGCAAAAAGAACTGTTAGCAAAGACAACAAGAAAGCAGTTATTGTGACTTACTGGACTGATGACTGCTGGATGGAAACATTGTTCAGAATTAATATCATTATGTTATTATATTATCTGCATCAATAGAAATGCTTCCTTCTATTGATGTAATTGTTCCCCTTCCCCTTCTCATAGATATGCACTCCTTTTGTCCTAATCCGATTATTCGGGCTTCTGCCTGAATCAATGCTTCACAAAGCTATTCTTATTCATCTAAAATAAATGTTTGAATGGTAATGGAAAAGGTAAACAGAGGTTTAAAAAATAAATGCTTGTTGCCTCTCACTTTGAAAGACTGTTTTATTATTTGATTAGCAATTCAAATAACTGACATGAAAAAAATCAATATTGTGCCCATTTCTTTATCACTACTCTTTCATATTTATTTGTACACAACACCTCCCCAGGATTTACAGGTATGCTCTCACCCAAGGCAGAGGACCAGGCCCGAACCATGGAACTTAGAGACGAAGAGGAGTGAAGAGTGAGGAATGCTGGGCCCTGCTTGGGAGAGTTCTCAAATTTCCCCTGCTGATCCAATTTTTAACCTCACCCCCCCCCCAAGCCCCCCATGTTTTACCCACAGGTTTGAGATGAATCAGTACAGTTTTCCCACCTCAGGCTTTGAACTACCAGTGTCTCCTGACCACCCCCTGACCAAGCTAAACTCCTTAGTGCCCCTAGGACTCTGGGAGATCAGAACAATCACTCAGTCCTGCCACTCTTCTCCAAGTGAGTTCTGATCTGTGACTCGGCTAATATGAGTTCTCATCTTCCTTGTAGAAACAGTAAACAAATCCAAAACAGCACAATTTACCTCAAAGCACCAGCTAAGATGGGCAACGAACTTGTGTAAATTATATTTATTTTGGGTTACAATTGATGCTAACTTGTCATTATGGCTGTGTAACTTTCTTAGACTCATCTTGTTTCAATAACACTGTTATTCTCTCTCTCCTTTTAAAAGATTTTATTTATTATTTTTAGAGAAGGAAAGGGAGGGAGGCAGAGAGGAAGAGAGATATCAATGTATAGTTGCTTTTGTTATTCTCTTTTTGAGGTTGACATTGTAGCTGCTTGTCAGTGGAAGCCCCTTTCCATCAGCCATTTTGTCCTTTCAGTGCTGCCCAGACAATTAGAAAGCATTCTTGTTTCCTAGCAGCAATCTCATTCCCAGCCTAGCTATAATTTTTTCTGCTCTGGGATGCAGGGGGATGTTTAGGAAGCTCAAGATCCCTGGCTTTCCACTTCCAAGTTACCTAGGGAAATAGTTTAAAGAATGTGAGTTAATTCACATTGAGGGTTCTATTTCATTGTAGCTTTGCTAGGTCTTTACTTAAATTTTTTTTTACCTTACAACACCATTACTTTATACAATTTTCCACCTAAAATTTTAATCTCTCACTAAAAATTAATTGTATTACTTTTGCTTTTGTTTTTAACTTTTTTACTAGGAAAGTTAAAGTAGAGAGAATGGTTTTATGAAACCCCAAGTATCCGTTGCTCAGCTTCTCTTTTCCACAATTCCTGTTTTACCTCTATCTCCACCACTCCCCACATCCAATCCTCTTACTATCCTCCCTCCTCCCATTTTCTTTATAGTCCTCAGAGCCCACAAACTATCCTCCTATAGTTACTCCATTGACCATCTGCCCTCCCCTCTGGTAGTTCTGGTACTCTGTAGACCTTTGAAATTTAGGAAATAATATTAATAGCTACAGATCCTATTAATTTGGGCAATAGTATGGATGAAGTGCTTGCAACAAACCTATGATGTGCCACTATTAAAAGGAAACTTTATTCATTATATTGCAGTAAGAAACAGGCCAGGTCCCTACCTCCTGTTTAATTTTTAACTTCTAATAGACAATTAAGACAACAAACAAGTAAACAGATAAAGAAACAACCAGATCCCTTGCAGGGTGGCTCAGTTGCTTGGAGCATCATCCCCATCACATCAAAAGGTTGAAAATTGAGCCCTGGTCACACACACAGTGAGCTCCAGCACACTGGAGGCAACCAGCGCATCTCTCTCTCTCTCTCTCTTTCTTCCTCCGTCTCTCTCTCCCTCTCTGCCCTCCCCCTTCCTTCCTCTCTAAAAAATCAATAACCATATCCTCAGGTGATGATTAAAAAAAAAAAAAAAAAAAAAAAACACCTCAGAGTTATAGGGACTATGAAAAAAATTAAATATTAAAGACGGTGATCTGATAAAGTGACAAGCAAGCAGATGACATTAGAGAGGTGGCCCTGGAAATATTTATCAGAAGAGGTGACAATGAACTGTGTCAGGCAGGTAAAGAGACAGCTTTCCAAAGATATTAGAGAAGATGTCTAAAGTTAGAGCAAGCTTGGTGGGTTCAAGGACAGAGGAAAGCCAGGGGCTTGGCAGTAAGGAGCCACAGTCCTATACCTCTTTTGGCTCTGCATGCTGATGACTCTATTTCCACCATTTGCTGTTTTTCTTTGCAAGTGGATTGAAAAATGCATGGAGGACACTGGAGTCTTAGAAGATTCCCAGGCCAATAAGGAACACAGTGGGACCTCAATGTGGAGTTTTTAAGAGAGGGTGAATGAGCACATAGTTTCATTCAGAAGATTTCAAGTAAACCATGCATACATCTGGGGTTTCTGGGTGCTGTGGGTAGGTAGCTAAAGCCAGGATTGCGCAGAAATGATAGAAGTTCAGACATCAGCTCTGCACTCCAGCTGAGTGACCTAACCAGTGCCTCCTGCTCCTCCCATTAAATGGGGGTTCAGATAGAAATGTCTGTAGTTGTCCTTTGAAACGTCTAAGAGAATATCACCAATGGCTTAAATGTTTAAGATGACATCTTAGTAAATGAAAGGATTCTTTCAAAAAATTACTAGTTTATAAGAAAAACAATATTTGTAAGTTGATTTAAAACCTTAAGAATAACTAGGCTTGAACATTTACAACTGTAATGCATTGACTATTAATCACAAAACAAGTTTGCATTCTGTTCCATATTCAAAAGCCTCCCCCTTTCTCTTAGACACTAAACATCTCAAATGACAACAGGGAGGGTTTCCCAAAATATCCAGTGATTTTTAAGCCAGTTGGTCCTAACCCAGGATGAAGGATCAGGTCATTCTGGGTCATCTTTTTGGCCACTCTTCTTTTTGCAGGCAGTCCTCAAGAATCAGGTTGCTCTGGTTGACATTTTGTCTTTCTCCTTACTTCACACTCTCCAGGACACCAGCATGTGACTGAGACCTGTCTTTTGTCTGGGGGACTTGCACCCTTAAACACATATGAGGTGATATAAATGGTAATGAAACAAAAGGGTGAGCATCTGATGTGGGTGAGGGCCATCTCTCCTGATGCTCCACAAACCCTGGGGAAATGACTGAGTAAAGTCTAGAAAGGGAAACCTGTGACAGTTTAAGAAAGATCTGACACTGGAGCATTTTTAGGTTCATTAGAAACTAGTCACGAATATATTAAAGGATCTCTTGAAGATTTTATGTTTCAAATGAGGTTTAAGTAGATGGTTGATTAATAATTTGTTTATAAATTATATATACTAATTATTGTAATATCAGTCCTCAAACTACATGCATGATCTAATCATTTGTATATACCTCATGTGACACCAACCAAGCAAAAATTCATATACAGATTTAATTTCTTATACCTGGTTGGATACTTCCTGTCCAAGGAGAAAATTTGCAGAGTAAGAAACAACTGCGTAGGCCTTTCCAATTATTTTGTTCACAGATTTTGAGTAGGTAGGCTAGATTAATGAACGTACAAGAGTGTAGCCACTAAAAGCCAAATCAAAATATTGTCCCACAGGAGATTTTCACTGTTGTTTTTTTTTTCAGAGATCCATCTGACACACAGAATGTTTAGGAATAAAAGGTAGCTTCTCGCCCAACGTGGGGCTCGAACCCACGACCCTGAGATTAAGAGTCTCATGCTCTACCGACTGAGCTAGCCGGGCGTACCCACTGCGAGTTGCGGTACCAGCCATTAACAACTATTAACATCATGATGTGATTTAGCCTGTTTTCTAAAGGTCTGAAGTTGAAGTTATAGACAGAGAATGATCCAGCCACTAAAAGGCTCTACAAAGTCTGGAAACTCAAACTAGGTGAATCTTGCCTGACCGACCCTCCCATTTCCTTTCATTTGCTGTTTGTTTCTCTTTTTCATCCTCGGGTGGAAAAGGGGGAAGTGCAGGGTACGAAGGGAAAACGCGCTCATCAGTGATTTTTTAAAAATCTGGAGTTAAAAAGCAGAGTCAGGTGATGGGAGTGGGCGGGGGCCTCAGCTGACCACTCCAAAGTGAGCTAAACGCTGCATTCTTGGGGTGGTGAGTACAGTACAACATGCAGAAGATGTATTATAGAATTGCACACCCTAAATTTACTTAATTTTATTAACCAATATCACACCAATAAATTCAATAAATATATATTTTTAAAAACGCCCACGATCCGGGGTTTTCCCCAGGATTGTGGGAATACATTGCGTTTTGGACCTTGGAAAAGAAATGAAAACAAAGTAGCACGTGCCTGTGCTGGAGATGCCGGGGATCGAACCCGGGGCCTCATACATGCAAAGCATGCGCTCTACCACTGAGCTACATCCCCTCCTTGCACTCTTTGTAGTTTCCTCTGCTTCCTTAGAAGTTCTGTGAGGCAGGGCACCAGCGCGCTGGTGGTTTCAGTGGACCTGGGCAATCTAGGGGCTGCAAATACCAGTGAGCAGCGTCACCAGGGTTTCCAAGGTCTTCTACTAAATAACTACAAGGACGCGACCTCATTCGAAGGGCATCTCGGAAAAGACAGGGCCTGTGGAAAAACAAGGGAAAGTCGTTTGACCCGATGCCCCAAATGAACTGTGAGCGGAAAAAAAGTAAAGACTGCATGCAGGACGCTACGTTTATAAAACACCGACACGGATAATTGTAGTAAAAATATATAATATTTGTATAAAATAACTCATAATTTCTTGGGATGGGGAGGGAACTGGGGTCTAGGCAGTAGGCACTTCCCTTATAAACCACCGTGTATCTGAACTTCAAACCATGTCCAAATTAATTCAAAGAAACGTTTACCCAGGGCCTACTTGATACCAAGAGCTGCTCTAGAAAATTGGTGATCCAGCAGTGAACAAAACTCACATAGTCCAGCCCCTCTAACAGCTTTCATTGCAGAGAAAGTAGAGTGCTAAAAGGAAATAGAGCTAGCTTTGAGAGAGAGAATGTGGTAAGGTGTGATTGTAAACAGGTTTCATGAGAAGGCGGATATTGAAACAAGATTTAAAGGTGGGGAGAAAGGTCCAGGTAAAGGGAACAGCCAGTTCAGAGACACGGAAGTAGGATCTTTCTGACTTGTTGCAGAAACATCCAAGGAGGTACCTGTGGCATGAAGGAACTCAACAGGAGAGAGTGATAGAGGTGCGTGTAGAGACCTAATACCAGGGATGGGGTTGAAAAACGGGATACAGCTTTTAGACAATAGTAAAGACTACGATTTTTCCTCTGAAAGGTGAGAGCAATTAGAGGGTTTGAGCAGAGGAGGGCCATGATTTGGCTTAATAACATTTTAACAGAATTGTTCTCACAGCTGGTCGGGGAATTTGGACTGTTGCTCATTCGAGATCATGCAATGAAGGGAATGAGAGACTGAGGACATGCTGAGGACTGGGTGTGTACAATTTTTTCCTCTTGGGGTCACAGAGGACTATCTGGTGTTGTCTTGAGCACCAGGAGGGATGGAGTCTCTGTTAAATGCGGTGATGGAGTGGGAAGGCTGTAGGAGGAACACATGGTGGGCCAAATCAGACGTAGTGTTGTGGACACATGAGTGTGTGATGCCCTTTATAACACGCAAGTGGAAATGCTCCGCTGGAGTTGGATGGGGAAGCCAGGATGGGGTTGTGTACTGTGCTGTTAGCTGGGGAAGGGTCATCTAGGCCTGTAAAGTGGAAGAGATCACAAGGGACCTGAGTACAGATGGCTAGCTGTCCAAGGTCTGACCCTGAGCAGGAAGAAGAGATGAACGTAGTTGGCCTTGGAGCTGGGAAGAATGTCTGGAAGGTTCTGAGAGGAAAGGTGTCAGGAAAGAGGGAGCAACAAGACTAGAGGGAGGGTGAGGTGAGGCCTCAGAAGGGGCCTTTCTTTGCCTTTGGGTTTGAATCGCTGAGGTCACTGGTCGATTTTGACAGCAGCATTTCTGAGGAGCGTGGGGAGAAAGCTTAACCTCATTGGTCTCTGGAAGGCATAAGGAGGAAGAAGGAGGCAAATAATACTAGCAGGTCTGGAATGGGGCTGTGGAGATAAGCTGGAGGGACAGTAGAGGATTGGGTTTTATTTGGGGGCGGAGGACTAACACCGAGTAAACAGGGACATTTTATTGTAAATGTTTTATTTGTTTAAAAAATTAAAGAATAAACAAGGGGGAGGGGATTATCGTAGGGAAGGTACAGAGGTGGCTACAAAGCCACATTTAGGGGTGGAGAGCAAGAACCAGGTTCCAAATTCCAAATTTAGATCAGCACAGAGCCGGGACAAACCTTGCACACCCGGAACTTAATACTGTGGCCCGGGCGCCAGGCCCCTGCCGAGTGCTGAGTCGGCCTCAGCGGCAGCCGGGAATGTCACCCAGCTGGGCATGTGCGCCCACCTGTCCCGGCCCGTTACCCACAGTTGACTGGGTCAGGCTGGGGCGGCGAGGACCCGCCTGCCCAGGGGCTGAGTGAGGGGGGGCGGCGGCATGGAGAGAAGGCGCGGCGCGACTGAGGAACGCCGGGTCACGGCTGGGGATTAAGGGATCCGAAGAGGGGCTCCAGGCGCTGGCCCTCACTTGGATCCTCTAGCTGCGCCGCCCAGCGTGCCCTCAACGCGCACCCACACTGCGAGTTTAGCGGCGGGGCGCGCCCTCAGTGACAGTCTCCGCCCGCCCGGGTTGTCAGCCGTGCCCTTCCTCCCAGTGGGCACCGAGAGGCCCTCCACCAGCCACAGGGCTCCCGGCTGCACACTGTCACATCCCTGGCCACCCGGGTAACGCCAGACTTCGTTGCGCCGGGGGCGCGCATGGCCGCGGTGGGACCGCGGACCGGCCCGGGCTCCGGGGCCGAGGCCCTGGCACTGGCCGCAGAGCTGCAGGGCGAAGCGACGTGTTCCATCTGCTTGGAGCTCTTCCGAGAGCCGGTTTCTGTCGAGTGCGGCCACAGCTTCTGCCGCTCCTGCATCGCGCGCTGCTGGGAAAGGCCGGGGTCAGGGTCGGCGGCCATTCCCCGCTTGCTGCCCTGCCCACTTCCCTGCCCGCAGTGCCGCGAGCCAGCGCGCCCGAGCCAGCTGCGGCCCAACCGGCAGCTGGCCGCGGTGGCCGCACTGCTGCGGCGCTTCAGTCTGCCCGCCGCTGCACCCGGCGAACGCGGGCTCCCGGAGGCGGCGGCGGCCCGGTGCTTGCAGCACAGCGAGCCGCTCAAGCTCTACTGCCAGGACGACGAATGCGCCATTTGCGTGGTGTGCGACCGCGCCCGCGAGCACCGCGAGCACGCGGTGATACCTCTTGATGAGGCAGTGCAGGAGGCTAAGGTTAGTGCCGCCCAGGCCCCTGCAGGTCCTGGCGACCCCGCGGCCCTGCCCTGCCTTCCGGCTCACACAGTGCGGCTGACAGGCAGGCTGGCAGGCAGGCGGGAGGCTCGAGGGAGCCCCTGCCCTTTCCTCCTGCTCAGCACTGGCTCTGGGGCTGAATGTGGCTGTTCTTCTGTCACCGCCCCTCCCTGCAAAACACACGCACCAATAGTCCCTGAACCCCCTCCAGACGACCACAGGCTTGGAGATTTTCTTTCTGTCCGTACCCGGCCTCTAGAGGCGACTTGGGCATAGGCGTACATCCGCTGCCCCCACTCTCAGCTCTTTCTCCGAGTGGGACGACTTTCCCAAGAGGCCGAGGAAGTGTGGGTGGTTCCAGGATTGAGTAGAGAAAGGAGAAAGCCGTCATGACTGTGTCAAAGCTGTTGATTCTCACTCCTCTTTCCTGCCTCCTTGCTGGGGCCTCAGCTGAGGTGTGTGTGGAGGCCTCGAGCACACAGTCCCGTCTTTCCTGGCTCGCTTCACTAATCCAATCCTTTCAGACAGAGGAATTTCTGATGGTGGGGAGTAGAGCAGAGGAGAAGACAGGGTGGGTTGGGTTGGTGGGGATGTGAGCGGCTTGTATTTCAGCCTGAATTGTGCACTGGTGGTCTTTAGGAAGTGAGACCTTTGGGCTTTTGGTGTCACTTTTAAGTTGTTCTGTCCCTTTATGTGAAATTTGTGCAGGCTGTATCCATCCTGTCCAGAGATGGCTTCAACCCAGTCTCTTCAGTGTGCAGGGCCTTCCCTTGCTCCTGGATGGCTCCAGGAAAACACCCTTGGGGGTTTCCAGAATTACCTCCCCACAATATCTATCTCCCCTCTTACCTTCCCTCAGGAGCGCCTGGAGTCCAGGCTGAAGGTCTTGAAGAATGATCTGGAGGACTATGAGACTTTTCGTTCCACCGAAGAGAAGGAAAGCAAGGAGCTCCTGGTGAGCTGCCTCCCCAACCCCAACAACAGAATGCCACCCACCACTCTGGCACTGTTTTCGTGTATGTAGGAGTGTGTTCCTGTGGAGCAGCAGAGGTAGATTTTAGATAGTAGAATGAATATTATAAAGAGTGGTTGTATACTTTATTATAAAACCAGAGCTTTTGAAAATGAAAGGAAATGCTGAAATAATCCTTCTAGAACAACTGGCTAAAATGGGAACTGTCCTGGTGGATCCGGATACATAGTCATTTTACTATTACATAACACCCCAATTAGGGGCTTTGAGCATCCTGTAATTAAAAGCAATAATGTTTCTGCAGAGAAACATGAATATTCATACTAAGTGAAAACAAGTACAGTAAATAGCCTCCTGTTAGTCCAGGGCATTATTTTGCCACCAAAAGAGCTATGAAAAAAACTACTTTTTTCATTTTCAACTTTAAGAAAATTTTTCTTTTCTTTCCTTTCCTTTTCTTTTTTTAAACTTTTGAAATTAGGCTAAGGTGAAAGGAGGTTACTTGGTGTCAGAGCTGCAAAGGGCAGGAGCTCTAGCTAATTTCCAACTTCGCAGGCCGCCCAGCTCAGTGTGCCTAGCGCCTCCTGGCGGGTAGGAATAGTATTTTTTTCTTTTTCTTTCTTAAGATTTTATTTATTATTTTCAGAGAGAGGGGAAGGGAAGAGAGGCAGAGAGGGAGAGAGACATGAATGTATGGTTACCTTTCACCTACCTCCAGCTACAGACCTGGCTGGAGACCTGGCTTGTAACCTGATTATGTGCCCTGGCTGGGGAATCAAACCAAAGACCTTTTGGTTCACAGGCCAGCGCCTTATCCACTGTGGCACCAGCCAGGGCCTATTTTTGTCTTCTTCACAACGAATCATGGAAAGGAAAAGGGGCTCATTTTTATTAAGATGGGCAATTTCCTACCTCAAAAATTCAGTTCTTAGCTCAATAGATAGGTGTTAAATGAATGAAAGGCTCTATTAGGTCTGTTAGGACAGGGCCATTCAGTTCTGGAGTTGGGAATTGGAGGAACTTGAGGCCCCACCTCTCCTCAAGGTTGGGAGAGGGTGGTGTGGAGGGAAAGTCTCTGAATCCCAATGTTCCCTTCCTGACCCTCAGCTGCACCTGCCTCCAATGTACATCTGATCATTCATTTCCCCTCCCCATCGAAGAGCTCCACCCTCATCTCCAGACTTCCACCCTTTCCTCTGGAGAAAGCACTAAGCATGTGGCTCTTCCATCCATAACCCAGAGGCCCTCTCACAGTGTGGGCAGCTTTGTAGTCCCTGACGCCACCCACCACGACATTGCTTAGCACCTTGGCTCTGTCCTCTGCCAGTCCACCACCTCTCTGGGATACTCTTTAGAATTACAAAATACATGCTTAATGAAACAATAGAGGTAGAGGACAACTTTTGCTGCATGGTAACAAAGAGAATGAATACTTTTATTTAAAAATGTTCTTACTTGATTCTCAACTGGGGACACTTTTGGCCCTGGGGACATTTGGCAATGTCTGAAGATATTTCTCAATGTTAACAGTTGAGCAAAGGTGCCACTGGCATTTGGTGGTAGAGGCAAGGGTGCTAATAAAACATCCTGTAATGCACAGGACAGCCCTCCACAACCAAGAATTATCTGGTCCCAAATGTCAATAGCACAGAGATTTTGGCTATTTTTGCTCCACTTGTACTATTTCCTTAGGAGGCCAGATGATATAATTGCAAGAAATTCAGATTCTGAGGTCAGATACCCTGGGTTAGACTCCTGGTTCCTCATTTACTGGTGATGTGCGTTTCCATCTCTCTCCCCATTTGTAAAACAGGATAAGGGTGCACCCATGTCATTGGGTTGAGTGAGTCAACAAGTGTGAAATGCTCCAGGCTGCAGCTGCCTACTTGCCCAGTGTCCTGATGATGATGTTTCTGGGGGAGTCATGGCCTGAATCCAGGTCTCCTGACTTCAAAATCCACTCACAGTCTCCTCTTTCAGCCACCCATTCCTCCCTTAGAGTTATAAAGAAGAGGAACTGTGATAGTTGAGCTTGTCCTGAAGGAACAGAATCCTTCTCATATCTCATTAGCCATAAAAGGCCTTGCTTATTATGGCATGTGCAGTCCCTCCCACATATTCCTGTAAAGAATCCAGAGGATCAGGAACCTGTGCCTGGAAACACAGGAGTGGAAGTCCTGTGGATAATGATCATGTAAATAAAATAATATGAAGACTATATACAATATAGTCTTACTTGGGTCACATGGGTGTTCTGCTATCTCTGGTCACTGGCTTTGACTTTCCTTTCTTCTACTTTTATGTAAGTCCAAGATTTTGTTATTATGAGCATGTGTTACCTTCATAATTGCTAAACAGAAATGGTGCTCTTAATATGAAGTGAAGTGAGGAGGGAAAGTTGCGAGGAAGACCATTGTTAAAAAACCAAAATTCTAGCGGATTGGTGCTGGCCTGCGAATCCAAAAATCACTGCTGGTCTGATTCCCCAGTCAGGCACATACCCAGATTACAAGCCAGGTCTCCAGCCAGGTCCTTAGCTGGAGGCAGGTGAAAGACAACCATACATTGATGCTTCTCTTTCTTTCTTCCTCCCTTCCTGCCCTTCTCTCTGTAAATAATAAATAAAATCTTTTTAAAAATTCAACTGAGTACATTTTAAAGATCTTATTGGCTTTATTCAGTGATTGATGAGTTGGGCAGCATCTGATGTAGCAGACAGAAAGGATCCCCAAATAGCTGTGTAAGGCAAGATATAAGTTGAGATAGCAGGAACAAGGAAGTTACAAACAAAACAAAACGAAGAAAACTTGGGTTGGTTATTGCAAGGTTACTTTCCCTATACAGGATGGCAGGTTAGTGAGCAAAGGCAATTCTTGATTGGCTGGTTTAAGATTCCATTTCTGAGAGAGGCAAAACTATAATGAAGTCTGGTGATGTGCTTTTGGCACAAGTGACTCCATGTTTGCTCTGTTTTTTGTTTAGTTGTTTGTTTTGTTTTGTTTATGTTGTTGTTGTTTTGTATTTTACACATAATAAGTATGTTTGGGGAAGAGAGAATGGCCTCAGTTTAATCTTTATAGTGGCCCTAGGAGGCACTAATTTATCCCTTCTACTTTTTATAAAAGGAAACTGTTGCCCTGAGTAGTTTTCAGGCTAGTTTTAAGTTACCCTACATTGGTGGGAGAGCCCAGGAACAAAGAGAGACATGGGCATATTTGTGATAGGGGAAGCAAGAATATGTGTTAAAGCTGCTGTGAGCTCTGAGTTGGGATATTTAAATTAGAGCCTGTGCAGAGTGTAAACATTTGGCTGACCCTCTGGGATGGCTTGAGGCTCCTGTCAAAATGCCAAGACCTGAAGGCCATGTCTCCTCACCTCTCCAACTTCTCTCCTGAGACAGAAGCAGATGACAACTGAGCGAGAGAAGGTGGGGGCAGAGTTTCAGGCACTGCGGGCCTTCCTGGTGGAACAGGAGGGCCGGCTCCTGAGCCGCCTAGAGGAGCTTTCCCGGGAGGTGACACAGAAGCAGAATGAGAACCTGGCTCAGCTTGGGGGTGAAATTGCCCAGCTATCCAAGCTCAGCAGCCAGCTCCAGGAGACAGCTGGCAAGCCTGACCTTGACTTTCTCCAGGTGAGTCTGGCTCTCTAGGGCTTCGAGTATTTATCCTAAGGCACAGTAAAGGCAGTGAGAACAGAGTCAAATCTTTTGAATTTAGTAGACTCACAAAAGGAGCCAAAAGGGACTGGAGAGGTGCCCTGATTCTCCTGGGTTAGTGTTCTAAAGAGACATGATAAAACTTTCCTGACCATGAATAACAATAATACATCTTACATCATATTTCAGTATATACACACACTTGAGACAAAAGTCTCAGAAAATAACACCTTTATTAATGTGATGCACTTTGATGTTTTCTATTTTATTTTATTTCATTTAAAATAATAATAACAATCTGTTATCACAAATGAGTCAAGACAGTCATTTAAAAGATATCAGTCTGGGCCCTGGCTGGTGGCACAGTAGATAGGTGCCAGCCTGTGAACCCAAAGGCTACTTGTTCAATTCCCAGCCAGGGCACATAACCAGGTTGCACACCAGGTCTCCAGCCATGTCCGCAGCTGGAAGCAGGTGAAAGGCAACCATACATTGATGTCTCTCTCATTCTCTGCCTCTCTCCCTTCCCCTCTCTCTGAAAATAATAAATAAAAATAAATAAATAAATATAGACACTGGTCTGAATGAGCAGTCCCTATAACTTGTCCTGGTGGTGAGAAGAGCCAATGGCTCCACTGATGGTTCTATAATGACAGGAGCATTTGCAGAGCAGTGGGCAGGGATCCGCCAAATTGACATGATGCCCACCTGCCAGCCACAATGGGAATCCCTTAGCAATAGGCCCATGCTGGCAGTGGGGTGTGGGATTCCTGCTTATTGCTTGTTCTTCTGAAAGGAGGGAAGGGACAGTTTTATTTTTTCAAAGGTGCTGATTTGGTTTGCTGTCATCTTCCTTTTCAGGAATTCAGAAACACACTAAGCAGGTGAGTGGACCCAAACAGTTCCTCAGGCCCCTTTAAGATGGTTCTTCTTTTCTACTGTGTGCTCTATCCATTCCCCATACCCAGCTTCTCACCTCCTGATTCCCCACTGTCTTACCTGGTACCTTCTGAGGCAGCCATCTGTCTGTCCATCTACCTGGTCATGGGTACGGGCATGAGGTCAGGCTCTCCTTTTCCTACCTCTCTCCACCAAGAAGACCCTGCCATCATAACTGTGGGAGTGGGACAGTGTTGGTGGGCCTTCTTCCTTGTCCTGCAGGTGCAGCAATGTGCCTGCCCCCAAGCCAAGCACAGTCTCTTCTGAGATGAAAAATAAAGTCTGGAATATTTCCCTCAAGACCTTTGTCTTAAAGGGGCTGCTCAAGAAATTCAAAGGTAGGGCTCATGTGTGGGCAGCTGGGCCATGAGATGCCAATGGCAGTAGTGTGGTTCTGGTGATTTGGGGTCCAAAGATGTGCTTTTCCAGAAGTTGTGTGAGGAAACCAGAGCTGGGGTGTGTGGTGGCTGATTTTTTCAGGTGCCCCCAGGGCATGAATTTTCCCCTGGGGGGCAGATAGGAGAGAGGGGTACTGGGGGCAGAAGGAGCAATGAGCAAGGAAATCTCAGCTCTGACCAGCTCCAGGCAAAAGAGGGCAAAGCTGAACAGGGAAAATGAGAATACCACCTCTCCCCACCCCATGTTGGGCCCAGTGCCCCAGGCTTATCTGGGGAGTAAGTGAGCCAGTGGGGCCATGAATGTCAGAGGAGGTGGTGTCACTGTTATGGCCAGACAGTCCTCTGTCAGTTACATACACCCTGCTTTGTTTCTCCTCCTCAGAGGATCTTCGTGAAGAGCTGGAGAAAGAGGAGAAAGGTACAATGGTTGTGGTGATAGTAAGTCCCTGTTGTTTGGCCATGCAGAGAATTCCCTCCCTGTCGGCAGCTGTGTCTCTGGGCTTTGTGTGTTCCTTCTGCCATCCACCTCAGTGACTCTGCCATCTACTTACCTTTCCCCTTCGTCTTCACAGTGCTGACTCCCTCAGGCCACAATGGGGCCTATAGACTTACAGTCCACAGCGAGAGTACCCTGCACCTCAGGATACTTAGATTACTCAGGATACTTAGCCTCTCTCCCCTGTCCCCCCTCCAAAACTTACTGAGAGGTCAAACTGAGACCTCTTCTGGGGACTGGGGCTATGTGCACAGGTGAGGGGAAGCAGGAGGATATGAGGACCAGACGGGAGGTGATTCTTACTCCTGCAGAGTTCAGTGGTGAGTGGGATCCAACCCTTTAGGGAGGGCTAAGTCAGACTTTCCTTGGGAAGAATTGAAACCAGCTGCGTAAGACCATGCCCCTCCTCTACTGGAACTCTGCCCCAGGCCCTCTCAAGCAGTGAAGGTTGGAGTTCTCACAGAGATCTTCCAGGTTCTGGAGACTTGGAAGACCTGGCCTCACTGCTGGCACACTCTCCTTGGTGCACTCAGCTGCTTCTGGAATGTACCAAGCACACACTTACCTTGTTTCTTCACCTTCTGTATGCCTTTGCTTAAATGCACCTATTCATTGAAGCCTTCCCTGGGCCTTCTAGTTAGAATCATAGCCTGCTATCTGTATCCCTCTTTTCTTCTCCTCCTCCTCCTCCTCCTTCTCTGTCTTCTTCCCCTCCCCCACCTTCTTCTTTTTAATCACTTATTGTCTATTCTTCTCTCATCTGCCTGTGAAAAAATGCTGCAGGAGGGCTGAGATTCCCAGGGCCTAGCACAGGACTGGAACACTCTAGTGCTTACAAGTGTGCTTATTTGAGCTTTTCATTATAAAAAACTTCAAACATACACTAGAGAGATGAGCATAACATATTGTGTATTCATCATACACCCCCAGCAATCATCACTAACACCCCTACCCAATTCTTGCCACTGTATTGTTTGTTTGTTTTTAAGATTTTATTATTTTTAGAGAGAGGGGAAGGGAGAGAGGCAGAGAGGGAGAGAGACATCAATGTATGGTTGCCTTTCACCTGCCTCCAGCCACGGACCTGGCTGGAGACCTGGCTGGAGGCCTGGCTGGAGACCTGGCTTGCAACCTGGTTATGTGCCCTGGCTGGGAATCAAACCAGCGACCTTTGGGTTCGCAGGCCGGGCCATTGTATTATTTTGAAGCAAATCACAGATAATATCATTTCCATATACTGTATATCTCAGTATTTGACTTCTAAAGAGAAAGGCTTTATTAAAAACAACCACAAAACCATCAGCATAGTTAGGAAAAGTGATGACTCTTTCCAGGACCTAGGTTTTCAATATCATTCAATTGTCTTTACAATTGGATTTGTCCATGTGTTTAAATTGGGATTCAAGTCAGGTGCATATGTTGCATTTGTTGGATTTCAGCATGTACTTGTTTTAGGGGCGGGGAATGGGCAGGAATAAGGAGTGGGGGCTGTGCAAGGGGTCTGCATGGACCATCTCTCCCTGTCTCCCCATTGCAGTGGAGTTGACCTTGGACCCTGACACTGCCAACCCCCGCCTAATTCTCTCTCTGGATCTTAAGAGTGTGCGTCTTGGACAGCGGGCCCAGGACCTGCCCAACCACCCGCGTCGCTTTGATACCAACACCCGAGTCCTGGCATCCTGTGGCTTCTCCTCTGGGCGGCACCAGTGGGAGGTGGAAGTGGGGTCCCAGGACGGGTGGGCCTTTGGCGTGGCCCGCGAGACCGTGCGCCGCAAGGGCCTCACGCCCTTCACCCCGGAGGAGGGCGTCTGGGCGCTGCAGCTCAATGGTGGGCAGTACTGGGCAGTTACCAGCCCTGAGCGGACGCCCCTCAGCTGTGGCCACCTGTCCCGTGTGAGGGTGGCGCTGGACCTGGAGGTGGGGGCCGTGTCCTTCTACGCTGCGGAGGACATGCGCCACCTCTACACCTTCCGCGTCAACTTCCAAGAGCGCGTGTTCCCGCTGTTCTCCATCTGCTCCACTGGCACCTACTTGCGAATCTGGCCTTGAGGGACATTGCCGACCTCCCAGAGAAGGCTAGGTCAGTCAAGGGTGAACGTCTTCCCCTGGCTGGGATGCTGTTTTATGTTGGAGCCGAGGGTCACCTTGGGTCTGCTCTTCACTCTCCTGCCACAGGCTGCCTTAGAGAGCCTTCTGTTGACCCAGCACCAGAGGTGTGAAACTGCAAGGTGGGAGAGAGGCTCTGTGTTGAACTGAGCAGAGGAAGAGAAGCTTTGGACCACGGGCCTATCCCTACATGTTGTTTCTGGTATGCGGATTTGGTGCCAACTGACAGGAGGTGGAGGCCAGTAACTGCTGGAGCCCCGCTGTTGACAGGGGCGCTTCCTTTCACCTGGGTCTCTTCCAGATTCAATAGGGCCTTTACCTCTCTGGGCCAACACCAAGGCCTGGTCCTGCGTTGTCCTCAGTTGCAAGGGGAATATTTGGGGCCAGGTCAAGCAGGTTCATGATCACGTCTGTTTCGCCTTCTTGTCAGTGGCCAGCTCTGCCTTCATAGACCTGAATCCAGCTGGCCTGACCAAATTGTCCACTCAGGGAGGGGCCTCCCAGCTCCTAAGACAGTCTGGGCCAGAGTTGGAAGGAGACCCTTGACCTGTGCATGAGAGAAAAGCCCCAGAGAACAGTCTGAAGGAATGGCTACCCTCTAATACCCCTAAAATAGTGATACAGAGTGCTATGCAAGTCCTCGGCCACAGTGACAGCCATGTGTTCTCACAGATACCTAAAGCCCTCTCAAATGACAAAGTACTGTCTCTCTGGGTAAGGAGAAAAAAGGTTTTGGAATTTTGAAACACAAGAGAGCATTTAAAATTTTACAGATGCAACTAACACCAGCATGGACATTCAGAGCACAAACATGCCCCTGATAGATTCTTTCTGGAACTTGCCAAATGTACACTAACAGCAGAGTACCCTGGTGCCAAGGCCAGCTCAGCCTATGCCATCATTCTTGTTATCACCTTGGCTCCTTTCAAGTTGGGCTTCTGGGAGGGAGGTGGTGGGCTGTTCCTGCTTAGTGTTCCTCAGGGAAGGGAGATGAAGATGGAAATAAAGACTATGAGCTCATTTCTACAGTGACTTAACTCATTCTTGACTTCCCCAATCTGAGTGCAAGAGCACAAGTCTGAGCAGGGATTTCTGCCAGACCAGGTGACCATGTGTGCTTGTGTGTGAGAAATGTGCACATGTGTTTATTTATTTATTTAAGATTTTATTTCATTATTTTTAGAAAGAGGGGAAGGGAGAGAGGCAGAGAGGGAGAGAGACATCAATGTATGGTTGCGTTTCACCTACCTCCAGCCACAGACCTGACTGGAGACCTGGCTTGCAACCTGGTTATGTGCCCTGGCTGGGGAATCGAACCTGCGACCTTTGGGTTCGCAAGCTGGCACCTTATCTGCTACCAGCCAGGGCCTGTTTATTATATAAGATTGTGGAGGCAGATGGGTGTGTGGATCTGGGAGAGGGCATGTACGGGCATATGCATAGGGTTTAGGTGTTGAAACAGACCTAGTACAATTAGGTCATACCCTATTACTGACTTATAGTTAAATATTAGCCACCTCATAGTTAAGTGATGGCCACAGATATCCAACCCTAGTAATGGGCTGCTCAGCTAGATGAAAGCCAGTTTCAGAACAAATTCTGTCCCACCCGGGTTGTTTAGTCAGATGCAGGGACGGTGACATTCAAGTACTCAGGCCTGCAATAGTCATGGAGCTTCTGTACTCCCCTGAGGTGCTTCAAGCACACTTTGCATACAGGGTTCTTGTGGGGCAGGCATGGCCCTATTCTGGAGGTGGATCCAGTGCACACAGCACCAGGCTATCAGAATCCAGTGTCCTATAGATTGGGGACAGGACTGTTTAAGAGTTTAGCTTACAGCAGCATTCCAGAAGGTAAATTCTGTGCCCTGTTCATACACAAAATACAGCCAATCAACATATTTGAGTACCATTGATTTCCACAAGGAAAACTCATTTCTAACATTCATGTGCTAATTAAATGGTCTAATGTTATCATAAAGCCCTAATATTGTCTATGATTGTGTGATTTTTGGACTGTATATCATCTGTCATCTAGCAACTATGCTGAAGTATTGTATGTAACACATGTTATGGGTCA
>PVIW01004781.1:0-22500 GCA_004026585.1 Noctilio leporinus | reverse complement strand
GGCCTATAGCCTCCTTTGGAAAGGCTAGTCTTTAAGTGAACCTTGGTCATGGTTCTTATGCACCTAGGTTGACATACCTTTGAAATGTCAGAGCACTTTGCTTTTTCTACCCTTGGATGGCGCAACTGCAGGCATCAGACCCCAAGTCCACACTGAGCACAGGACACAGAACTCCTTATGGCTGTCTTGTTGCCCACATACCATCTCTATGTGCTGTAAATGTTCAATGTTAATTATGCTTTACTCACCAGTGTAAAAGAAATATGTATTTCTTCATTTTGCCTTTTGTCCTATCCTAGCATATTCCCTCTCCCCTTGCTTTCTCCTGTCCCCTTAATCTACCACCAATTAGTTCCTTGCACCTCCCTTATGTCTCCTCCTTTGATTTTAATGTATAAAATAAGCCACAAAACTGCCATTATCTGGAGCATTTGAGATCTTGCTCCCCAACATACATCATTAGTTTGGCGTAAATAAACTCATAGAGTTCTTTATAGGTTTGGATGTGTCTTATGTTAACAATGGAAGTCAGCATTTCTTTGATTTCTTAAAAACAAAAACAATTTTCAATTGCTTATGACCAATATATATACATACAATTTATTTTAGCACATTGATCTGGTACCTTGCATCCTCAATCAGTTCTAGGAGTTTATTTAGTAGATTCTATTGGATTTTCCCCACAGATATCATGTCAACATAAATAATGAGAATTTTACTTCTTGCTTGTTTTTTTTCACCTTATTGCACTGGAAGCTCCAGGACAATGTTGACTGAAAGTGATGAGAGTGGATACCCATGAGTGGACATCCTTGTGTCTGATCTTTAGAGGAAAGCCTTCATATTTCTTTTTTCCTTTTATTTATTTATTTTTGCACTGAATATGATGTTAGCCTTTCATAGGGTTGAGACAGTTACTTCTATTCCTAGTTTGCTGAGACTTTTTTTTTTTTTTGTCCAGTACTTCTGCATCTATTGAGATTTTTCTTGTAATATGGCAAATTTCATTGACTGATTTTTTCAAATGTTGACCTGGACTTGATCAGTAGCTGAAATCATCTGAGTCACTTCCTGGTTTTTTTTTCAGTCATCTGGCTGTCCCATTAGTAAGTTCATGTGTCTGTAGATCACACTGCTCACTTTATTGAGGAATGAATGGCAATTCATTTATATTATATATAAGCCATTTAAAATGAGAGGCCATGTGTGTATATTGAAGTTATACAAAGATATACAGTGTGATTAAAGATATACATATACGTTGTGGTCATGTAATCACCAAAACCAAGCTAATCCATCACCTCACATGTGTGTGTGGTGAGAACACTTAAGATCTACTGTCTTAGCAAACTCCTCATATGAAATTCAATATTGTTAACTATAGTCACCAGGCTATACATTAGGTCTTAGGACGTTCTTATACCTGAAAGTTTGTATTATTTTTACCAACCCTTCTCCATTTAGCCCACCCCCAGCACTCACAACCTCCATTCAACTCTGCTTCTATGAGTTGACTTTTTTAAGATTCCACATATATGTGAGATCATACAGTACTTGTTTTGTGTCTGGCTTATTTTAGTTAGCATAATATTCTCCAGGTTCATTTATGTTGTCACAAATGGCAAGATTTTCTTCTTTTCCTTTTTAAAATATTTTATTTATTTATTTATTTAGAGAGAGGGGAAGGGGGAGAGGCAGAGGGAGAGACATCAATGTATGGTTGCCTTTCACCTACTTCTAGCTACAGACCTGGCTGGAGACCTGGCTTGCCACCTGGTTATGTGCCCTGACTGGGAATCGAGCCAGCAACCTTTGGGTTCGCAGGCTGGTGCCTTATCCACTGTGCCACCAGCCAGGGTGATTTTTCTTATTTTTAAAGACTAAATAATATTCCATTTTACCCTCACATTTTTTTTTTTTTTTTTATTCATCCATTCATTGGCACTTAGGTTGTTTATATATCCTGGCTATTGTGAATAATGTTGCAATGAACTTGGGGGTTGCAGATATACCTTTGAGATACTGGTTATGTTTCTTTTGGGTACCTAAATGTGGGATTGTTGTACCTAGCTTAAATAAGCTTTAGGCAGAGTCAAGGCAGCAGCCTCACTGTTGGGTTGGATATTGAGTGAATCGCCCAATACAGATCTCACTATGATTGCCAGCCACCTTCATGGGGCTAAAGTCATGAACACTTTTCAGTTCCCATCTTTCTCTGAAACATTTACGCACTGGATTTGAACTATGCTACCACATCTGGTTTCCTCCCACCTCCTGAGCCTCTTCTTCCATCTGATGTAAAAGTTGAAATTCTGTAGGGCCTGCGCCTGGGTCTCAGTTCTTCCAGTGCCCATCCTCAACCTAGGTGACTTTACCCACTGACATGGTTGTGACAAGAACAAAATCCGGAGATGATCTAAATTAAATTACACTACCAGACACTGAGGTAAAGAGACAAAGCAGTTGGCCTGTAAATAGCTAGGGGCCAACTGGTAGAAGAGCATTCACTTTCCTGAGTGTATGTTGGAGCTTTGCTTCAGCTGTCTCTCCTAGATGGCTACTAGTAGATCATGGCACCCTGCAAATACTCAAACTTTCAGAACTCTTGCCTGTAACCAATCAAAATTAGTAAATATTTCTGGCTTATGGACTCTGTTCTTGGTCCACCTTATCTTTATCTGTAGTCAGTGTAAAATCATCCCAAACACCTTACATTTTTCTTCCCCCTACTTGTATAAAGTAGCCCATCAACTCTAGGAGGTGGACATGTTGCTTTCTCCACCCAGTGCTACTTCCTCCCAGGACCTGGTCCTTTCTGCTCTAATAAACCCTTTCTTTGAAAAAAAAAAAAAAAATAGGTTTTCAGCAACCTCCAGTAGATCTGACTTAGACACTGGATTGCCATTCCCTTTTCCTGCTTTCTCCTCCCTGGCTTAATAAACCCTGCCTTACCTGTCAAAATAAGTAAATAAACAAAAAACCAACCAACCAAATAAATAAAATAAAATAAAACAAAAGGCTTTCAGCCTCAGAAGTTCAGTTTATGTTTTAACAGTTGGAAATACAACCACCATCTCTGGATTTTATCTCTAGTACAGATTTCTTATCTGGCTTCTTTGCTCATCTCCACTCTAGGTTTCTGGGGACCCACAAGCTCCAGCTTCACCCCAAAGGCATGCCCATTCCCCAATCATCTGCCTGGCATGTCCTGCCTGTCAGGAAATGGTGCCAGCATGCTCCTGGCTGTTTGGCTCACATGCCCACCAGGCAGCTGCAGATAGCATCACTACAGCCATGTCTGTCCCCAGGATAGAGGCCAAAAGTTATATGCTCTACATCCAGCACAGTAGAAAGACATCTGTTTCTTCTGTGCTCACTCAGTTAACAAAACTCAAAAGGATGTGTGGACAAAGCCCAGAATTTGCAGTGAAAATAAAACAGAACAGAAGGTAATAGATGAGCACCTAATACATTCATGTTTTCACATATTTTTTTTAGAGAAAAGTAACATTGATTGGATATTAATCTCAATGTCACCTCCAGGTGTTATGAGGGATCTCTGTTGGCAAAGCTACCTGGCCATACATACCTCAGTCACACCCCCTAGGAGCAAATGGAGAGCTCACCGCAGAGAATGAGGGTGACTCTCGTAGAAAGAGCACAGAGTGCAAGGAGGCGGGAGAGAGAGGGAGAGAGAGGGAGGGATCAGATAGGAGAGGAAGTGGAAAACACCTTAACAATGGACCAAGAGAGGAAGGGAGACATGAAAGGAATAATGGGAAAATGTCCAGGAAAAGGAGACAAGATAAAGAAATATCATAAGATGGATAAAAAAAGAGAGAAAATGTTAGAATATCAGAAATGTTATTTCCCAAGAGGAGATTGAAAGTAAGAAAATAAAGGCATAATGCAATAGATACTAGAATGTAGACATGGTGAGAAAGGAGAATTCAGATGTAAAGAGAGAAGAATCAGAGGGAAGACAATGGCATGAGTGGGACAAGACAAGGAAGAGAGGGGGTACCTGAGTGAAGCAGGCGGCCAGGCAAAGGACAGAGCACTCTACTTACCAATGCTCTAATGGGCTCTCTGACTCCTGGGTCTCAGGGACTGTGAGACCCCAGCATCTTTGACTCTTCCCACCCTATTGAGAAGGGCTGTGGAGTGGCCTGCACTGCCATTAAATGCCTTCAGACCACAGAGGCTACCCTGCTCCCTTCAGGGTCTTCTCATAAACATCCCTGGTGCATCAGGCACCAGAGGCCCAACTTCCAATATGAACAGAAGTGAGAGTGGTGGCCTCACCCTTCCCAGCTTCCTCTACCACCACTGGAACACCTGTGTTCATGCTCAGCAAGCCCGGTCTCTTGCTGGTGGCTAGGGCTCCATGTAGCCTGCATGACATTCCAGGACTGTTCCTGCAGTCTCAGCTTTCCTTTATCTTAATAAGCTAAAGTCCACCCACATCTCTACTGGGCAGACTCACCAACCCATCTGTCTGGAATGCCTTCCCTGATAGTTCATTCATTCAACAGATAATATCTGAGCACCTACCATGTGCCAGGCACTGCCCTAGGTGCTGGGAATGCACTGAACTAGGAGACACAGCCTCCCCCTGGGAGCTGACACTCCAGTCAGCCCTCTCCTCCAGTCCTGAAACCTTCTCTCTTCAGTCAGTTCCATTCTTCTCCTCAGTCATCACACCTCTTCCTCAGACCACTTGATGTCCAGAGCCATTAAGTTGCAGATTAATCAAGTGTTGCCTTGGCGACCAAGAGACTATCAAAAATCCCTAATGTGGGGAGGCCTATGGAGCCTGAAATTGTATGCAAAATCTGGTGCTTATATGCACAGTTCTGCACACAATGTCCAAAATGTAATTACATTCTTTATAAAAATGAGAAGACCCTGCCCTTTGTTGTTTAATCAAAATTATGTATCTTGCAGCTGTCTTTGCCCTTTTTTTTTTTAAGAAGTATTTTTTAAAAGATTTTACTTATTATTTCCAGAAAGAGAGGAAGGGAGAGAGGCAGAGAGGGAGAGAAACAGAGAAACATCAATGTATAGTTGCCTTTCACCTGCCTCCAGCCACGGACCTGGCTGGAGACCTGGCTGGAGCCATGGTTATGTGCCCTGGCTGGGGAATCGAACCAGCAACGTTTGGGTTCGCAGGTCGGAAGCTTATCCACTTTGCTACCCAGCCAGGGCTTAAGAAATATTTTATATATATTTATTTTCCAAGAGAGGGAAGGGAGGGAGAAAGAGAGGGAGTGAAACATCAACATGTGGTTGCCTCTCACGCACTCCCAACTGGGGACCTGTCTCAAAATCCAAGCATATACCCTGACTGGGAATCAAACCAGTAACTCTTTGGTTTGTAGGCCAGTGCTCAATCCACAGGGCCACAGCAGCCAGAGCTTTGTTTGCCTTTTTTTTTTTTTTTTTTAAGTACAATTTCCATTTTATTTTTTTTTCCCCGAGAACTTTTCTTCAGTTCTTAAGGGCTTAGCTCCTTACATGGGCTTTGGTGGAGGTCGTTGAGCAGCAGCACCTGCAGGTCTGAATCGGGGCGGAGGTGTTCGGTCCTTCGTGGCTTCACAAGAAAGATTCCGGACTACCTTGCTGTGAATGGCACAACTCACACAGTAATGCAGTTTCACATACAGCTTGGGAAGCACATAGGCGTCGAAGACACTCGCTTCCGAAATGTCCCTGACGGCTGCGGCCTCTACTATGTTTCGAATGACGAACTTCTGAATGGCCTTGACCTTAGGCAGGCATCGGGCGCAGTTGGTACAGCGAATAGGCTGCACATGGCAGCGGCCTTTCTTGGCATGACCTTTGTTCCTTCTTTTTTTAGTCATCTTGGAAGCGAGGACCGAGAAAAGCTGTTTGCCTTTTTTGAGAGTGTATTTCTTTAACCTTATTGTGTATTTACTGAGCACAGAGGCCTTGAGTATGGTTTCTGTGTGCTGCACCTGAGTATGTGTAGCTCTTGGGGGAGGTGGCAGCATGCCAGGCATCAGGGTGCAACCTCCCTGCCCATGAAGGTTCTGGGGAGCAAATGCTCATCTGTTTGGTGAAACTGGGAGAGGCCCCCTGGAGCCCAGAGATGAGATTGGATCCTGGAGGATAATTGGAATATCTGAGGCTGAGCAACAGCTGATCAGATATCTCAAGCAGAGGAAGGAGGCCAAGAGGCACAAGCACAGTGTTGATGGGACAGTAAAGTTGGGCTCACCAGCCAAGCACAGGGTTAAATGCCACGTTGAGGACTTGGGACCGCTGGCATCACTGGGTCATAGTTAGAAGCTAGGATTCAGCTAAAGGTTAGCTTTGGGAAAGTGCTTACTGGGACTTTTATCTCATTGCAAATTAAGACAGCAATAATCACCTTCCAGGCTGGTTCTGAAGATTAAGTGTGTTCATATATTCAAAAGCACCTGATACTTGTCAGGCTGACACAGAGAAGACTCAACAAATAGTGGCCGTTGTTGGCTGTTGAACAAAGGAGTAGGTAGGTCTAAACCTACTCATTGGATGGCAAAGATTCAGAAAGATCAGAAAAGGAAAGAAAAGACTAGGAAGCAGCTGTAACTTCCTAAGCAGGAGAGGGCCACAGGCTGTGAGACTTTGCACAGGTTCCTTAACCATTCTGATCTCCAGTTACATGATCTATGGTGCTGAACTAGGGTAATGTGTGTAAAAATTCCCACCCTTGTGCCTGGCATATACACCCACAGTAGCAGCTATTATGATGTCTGTCACCTGCAACACTTATGCTCTGCATGAGGTGGTGGCAGGAGGAATATAAAGGAAGATGGAAAAAATAAGTAAAGGAAGAAGGATGTTTTAAAAAAAGCACATTGCATTAGAAATCAAAATTTTCAAGTTGAAAGGCAACTTGCACATTGTTTACCCTCCTCTTATCAGATGCATCAATTAATTTTTAACAAGTGCCTTTAAAAATATTTTATAACCTCTAGAAACTTTTCATAAACATAAAAAGTCAACTATAACATGGACTTATTTTTGTAAAACCTAGGTAAAATAAAGATATGTCTGTTTTACTTTAATCAACAAACTTTAGCTAGTTTTTCTTTACTAAGGGTTAACCTTAGATCATGTGAACTTAAAAAGTATTTGAGTTAGTTTCTATTATTTCTGAGAATTTAAAAATACCCAATTCTTATAAGCCCTTGTCTTTAAATTTCATGATGTCCTCCAGAGGTAGAAAATTATCCAACACTTACAACATAGGTGCATAAAACACAATTTCAGATCCAGAGATCTTTTAGCCCTGAGAAAAAACTCACTAGTTTATAAAAGAATAGCTATTTCCAAATTTTGCCCTAGAGGCATTTATACTTTATATCTATCCTAGACAAGTCAAGTTTCAAATGCTCTTCTTTTAAAATAAGGACAGCTATATTTATCTAAGTTCTTTTCTTGAAGCTTTGATAAACCAATTAAATGTGTTTTTCATTCATTCTGCCTAATTTTAAAGGTATATTTTATTGATTATGCTGTTATAGTTGTTTCAATGTCTTTTCCCTTTGCTCCTCTCTGCCTAGCACTCCCCTTCCCTCCAGTAATCCCACCCTCCTTAGTTCATGTCCATGGGTCATGCATGTAAGTTTTTTGGCTTCACCCTTTCCTATATTATTCTTAACTTCCTCCAGTGTATTTTGCACCTACCAATTATGCTTCTTAATCCCCGCATCATTTACCCATTTCTCCCCTTTCTCTCTCCCAGCTGATTAACCTCCAAATGACCCCCATACCTATGATTTTGTTCCTATTTAGTTGTTTGCTTAGTTTGTTTTTGCTTTTACTTTTTAAAGTTCTGTTGTTGGTAGTTATGAGTTTATTGTCATTTTAGTGTTCATAGTTTTGATCCTCTTTTTCTAAAATAAGTCTCATTAACATTTCATAAAATAATGGCTTGGTTATGATGAACCCCTTCAGCTTTACCTTGCCTAGGAAGCACTTTATCTGCCCTTCCATTCTAAATGATACTTTCCAACTTGAATTTGGCATAATGGCTCCTGCAAAGAAGGGTGGTGAGAAGAAGAAGGGCTATTCTGCCATATATGAGGTAGTGACTAGAGAGTACATCATCAACATCCACAAGTGCATCCATAGAGTGGGTTTTAAGAAGCATGCCCCTCAGGCATTGAAGGAGATCCAGAAATTTGCCAAAGGAATAAGGAATGTCCCATACCATATCTGGGTGCGGTTGTCCAGAAAACATAATGAGGATCAAGATTCACCAAACAAGTTCTGTATGTTGGTCAACTACATACCTATTACCACTTTCAAAAATTCACAAACAGTTAATGTGAATGAGAACTAACTGCTGATTGTCAAATAAAGACATAAAACTGCCAAAAAAGAAAAGAAAAGAAGAGAATAGCTTTGCTAGATAGAGTAATCTTGGTTGTAGGGCCTTGCTTTTCATCACTTTGAATACTTCTTGCCAGCCCCTTCTTGCCTGCAATGTTTCTTTTGAGAAATCAACCCATAGTCTTATAGGAACCCCTTCATAGGTAATTCTCTTCTTTCCTTTTGCTGCTTTTAAGATTCTCTCTTTATCTTTAACTTTCAGCATTTTAATTATGATGTGTCTTGGTATGGTCCTCTTTGTGTCCAACTTGTTTGGGAATTTCTGTGCTTCCTAAACTTGTATGTCTATTTCCTTTGCAGAATTAGGGAAGTTTTCTTTCCTTATTTCTTTAAATAAGTTTTCAATTTTTTGCTCTTCCTCTTCTCCTACTGGCACTCCTATGATTTAGCTGTTGGTTTATTTAAAGTTGATTCTTGTTTCTTTTTGTTCCAGATGAGTATTTCTTTCTTTCTTTTGTTCCAAATCATTGTTTAAATCCAAGCTTCCTTCCCATCACTTTTGGTTCCCTGTATATATTTTTATTTCACTTTATATAACCATCACTTCTTCCTTTCTTTTGTGGCCACACACAATCATTTCTCTGAGCATCCTTAACACCAGTGCTTTGACTTCTGTATCTGATAGATTGGCTATCTCTGTTTTGTTTAGTTCTTGTTCTGGGGATATGTTCTCTTCTTTCACTTAGGCCATATTGTTTTGCCTCATTAATTTGGCAGCCCCCCTGTGGTGTCTGTTTCTGTGTATTAGATAGAGGTGCTTTGAATCCCTGTCATGGAAGTATGGCCTAATGTAGTAGGTGTCCTGTAGGGTCCAGTGGCACAGTCTTCCCTATCACCCAAGCTGGGTACTCAAGGTGCATCCTATGTGTGGACTGAGTACATCCTTCTCTTGTAGTTGAGTCTTGGTTGCTGTTGGCAGATCAATAGGAGTGATTTATTCAGGCCATTCAACTGCAAGGGCTGGCCGTGACCACTGACCACCAACCTCCACCCCTCTGTGGAGGATCAGATGTGCAAAGGTGGATGGTATTTCAATATTGTCTGTAGCTGTCCACTGTGTGCTGGCCCTGGAGTTTACTGGATCATGCAGGCCAAGGTCAACCCCTGACCTGTGTTTTGCCTGGGGCATACTGCCTCAATGGTAAAGCAATCTTAGATGACTGCTACATGTGCTAGGCTTGGATATTCCCTGGGGAAGCCAAGCTGTGAATCTAAGCTATCTGCTGGTAATGCCCAGCCTGGAGCTCACTGAGACCAGTTGTTGCTTGTTTAAGAGGATTTAGGAAGTTATGAAGCATGAGTCAAGACCAGCCATTCATATGGAAAAGCAGTTTTGGTGGGCTCATAAGTTGGGTGGGGCAAAGTCTCTGGGGATCTCCAAGAGGGTCAAACAGTATTACACAGGTTGATGAAGTCTCAGATATGGCACCGGCTTACTGGCTTTGTCAGGGGAGGGTTTAGAAAACAGACAGTGACCTCTTGTTCACATTGATTCCAGACACTTTCATTTCTCCCTGTATACCACTGGTGCCTTCAAGCTGCTACTCTGGTGCTGGAGCTCAGAGGATGAGTCTGAGTGAGTCCCTGTGTGGGTTCTTTAAGAGGAACTGTCTGGGGCTTCAACAGTTTCTTCCACTGACTCAATACCCACTGGTTTTTGCAGCCAAAAGTTGTGGGGACTTATCTTCCTGTCACTGGAACCTGGGCTGGGGTGCCTATTGTGGAGCTGGGACTTCTTACTCTTGAGCTACCACTCCCAAATTTTTATCTACCACATGTGAGTGAGAGACCAACCTCTTCCACTCCTGCACCCCTTCTACACTTCTTGATGGATGTGTATAGAGAACCACCAGGCTTGGTTTTGGGGGCTGTAGCCACTACACAGGCTGGGCCTGAAATAGTGGCCCTGTAAGGTCCTGACCTAATGCTGGGAGGCATGCAAGAACTGAGAACTAACCTGGAGGCTCCCATGGCAAGGATAAGATCTTAGGAATGTGGTTTGTCCCCTTGAAGCCTCCCTGGTAAGAATAATGTATACTAGATGTTTATAATTAAAGCACAGTCACCTCCTTACTCCATGGCCATCTTGTTGTCCAACAGACCCTGATCCACAGGGGAGCATGTTGTTCCTTTCATTGTTATTACTAAAAATGTATCTATTACATAATTAGCACAATATGACATTGTTTGATAATCTTTATGTGCACCGCTATACACTGTGTAGTCAATAAAAGCTTAGGAAGAAAGAACCCCAGGGCTCTTTTCCACTAGAGGGACCAGCCAGTCTTTCTCCCCAAACATATGATGTGTTGGGTATTTTTTCCCCTCATCCATGGTGCTGGGGGACCTTGCTGGTTGAGATCCCCCTCAGATGTAGTTTATTTAATTCTGTAGTTGTTAGATTTCCATTGAACTTGATTTCTGACAGTTCTGGCTGACAGTTGTTCTATATTTTAGTTGTAATTTTAATGTGGTTTTGTGAAGAGGCAAGCCATTTCTGCCTACACCACCATCTTGACCAGATCTCATGTTGTATTCTTTAAATACATCACAATTTTGTATTTGACTTACACCTTAATAAAGCTGAAAAAATAAACAAAATTTAAAATTAAAATCAAAACTCAATTTATCTCTATTTCCAGATAGCATAATCTTATATAAGAAAAGTCTCAAAGAGCCCTTAAAACTACTAAAGCTAAAAAATATTCAGTAGATTTGTAGATATTAAGTCAACATGTAAAAATTATTTGTGTTTCTATACACCAGTGGTGAACAATCAAAAAAGGAAATTAAAACAATTCTAGTTACAAAAAGCATCCAAAAGATTAAAATACCTGGGAACAAATTTTAAAAGGAAGCAGAAGATTTGTATACTAAAACATACAAATCATCGCTCAAAAAAGTTAAAGCCCTAAATCGATCCAAGTTCATGGATTGGGAGATTAAATATTGTTAAGATGGCAAAACTAATCAAAGTTATCTACAGATTTAATGCAATCACTATAAAAATTTTCAATGGCTTTCTTGTGCAGAAGTGAAAAAAACCCTAATCCTTTAAATCATAAAATTGCAGAGACATGATTAGCCAAAATTCATTGAAAAAAATTTGGAAAAATACTTCCCAATTTCTAAACTTACTACAAAGCTATAGTAATCAAAATAGAATGATGCTAGCAAAGAAATAGATACACAGACCAATGGAATAGAATATAGATCCATAAATAAACTTACATCTATAGCCAGTTGATTTTTTTTTCATTTTCACCAATAATTTGGATATTTTGAGTATGTCAGCTATCTCCCACTATTGGCTTGTAGTCAGCAGAGGCCAGGGGTGCTGCTAAACATCTTCCAAAGCATGAGACAGCCCAACAGCAAAGAATTATTTGGTCAAAACGTCAATAGTACCAAGAAACTTCACAAACCACTTTTGATACAGTTGATCAGTCACAGCAATATGGCCAATTGATTTTTGGCATGAGTGCTCAGACCATTCAGTGGGAAAGGGATGCTAGCAAAGAAATACTTTCAACAAATGATGTTGGGACAAAGGATATCCACATGCATGCAGATGAATGAACTTCAAGCCCACTGTACAATGTATACAAAAATTAATGTGGATCAATGAAATAAATATAAGAGTTAAACCCATAAAACTCTTAGTAGAAAACATAGGGGTTAATCATCATGACCTTGGATTTGGCAATGGATTCTTAATTAGGACACCAAAAGTATATGCAACAAAAGAAAAAATAGGTCATTTGGACTTCATAAAAATTAAGAATTTTTGTATATCAGAGGGCACCATCCAGAAAGTAAAAAGACATTCCACAGAATGGGAGAAAATATTTTTATACTACATATCTAATAAAGGCATAGTCTCCAGAATATATAAAGAACTCTTAGAACTCAAATTAAAGAAAACATTCAATATTTTTAAATGGGAAAAGGTCTTGAATACATGTTTTTTGAAAGAAGATATAGAAATGGCCCACAAGCACATGAGGAGATGTCAACATCATTAGTCATTGGGGAAATTTATATTAAAACCACAATAAAATACCACTGCACAACCACTTGGATGGCTATAATCAAAAATGAAAAATAACTCATGTTGAGAAAGAGTGAAGAAAATATAACTATCACACATTGCTGGTGAGAATGTAAAACAGTATAGCCACTGTGAAAAAAAAAATTAGGTGATTGCTCAAAAAAGTTAAACATAGAACTATCATAGGATCATCTGATCCAGGAAATCCACTCTTCAGGAATTGGAAACAGATACTCTACCAAATATTTGTACACAAATATTAATAGCAGCCAATGGTGAAAGTAATCCAAATACCCAGCAACAAATGAATGAATAAATAGATTGTGATATATTCATATGATGAAATATTATTCAACCATGAAATGAATAAAATATATTATCATTAAAATGTGAATTAACCTTGAGAACATTATGGTGGGGGAAAGAAGCTAGACACAAGGAGTCACTGCTTGATGGCTGTGGGGTTGCCCTTTGGTGGACAAATATACTTTGGAAGCAGATAGAGGTAGTGGTTGCACATCACTGTCAATGTACTAACTTCCATGGGATTATTCATTTTCAAATAGTAAATAGTTAATTTTATGTTCCACGAAATGTCACCTCAGTGAGAAAATAAGTGACAAGAGACAGGTAGACTTTATGTGGGTAGATACAGGAAAGGGGAGAATTTTGAGGAGACAGTGTACTAAGCTGCATTGCAAGGGGCACCTGTTCTCTATAGCCACATAAACCACACCCTTGTTGTTTCTGGACTCAACCAGTGTCAGAGCTCAGCATACTTCAAGGGGGTGGCACAATGTCTGACCCAAGAGAAAACAGCTTATACTTCAACAGAATCATATGATTTTACTAATTTATACTTGCAAAAAAAAAAAAAAAGGAAAATATATTGTAAAATTGCTAAGAGCATTAGACAAAGGAGGACAGAGTGTAATTATGAATTTATTGATCTGAATATCAACTTAATGGGCAAGTTCAAGTACCTGGAAGTCCCATTAACAGTTTGCTGGGTTAGTTGGCTGATATTTGGACTTTGGACTTATTTGTGGCACATACTCAATGAAGTTTTGAAGATAAAACTTTTCCGGAATTGTGAGAGATAAAAATTCATTAGGTAAATTAGGATATTTGGAGTAGACTTCTCATATACAAAACACACACACACACACACGCACACTTTTCACTACATTCTCTGAATAGAACCAAAATCTTTCTTAAGACATTGAAAAATACATTAGTCAGGGCATATTGGCTTCTTTATAAAGCTCTTTGATGGCTGTTCTCTGCAGGCCAAGTATGATGGTACAAGAGCTGTCTTAAAGAAGGGCCTCCCTCATTTCAGAGAGGATTATGGGTTATTAGAGAAACAGGGCCTGGTAATAATGATGAATTGCCAGAAGCAAGGTGGGTGCAATGGTCATAATGTCCATGGGGGATGGCCTAGCAACTTGAATGCTGAGATGACTGGTAGGTAGAATGCTTTTATCCTGAGAACTTCAGTTGGTGGCTGATTGACCCCCAGTGTTTCTCAGAATGAAAGAAAAAGTCTTGATCTACCTGCTGTACTTGGAAAAAGTCAGGGTCTTGTAGCCAGAAACTTGATCTAAGTTATTATAATGGTAAGTCAGGGCCTCTTACCTGGTTTCCAGACCTAATGCAGTTCACATCCCTGCAATCTCCTAATGAGATAGAATCCTCCTGGAAAAGCCTTAAAACATAACCAATCCCTGACTGGTGTGGCTCAGTTGGTTGGAGCATGATCTCATAAACCATATGGTATCAGGTTTACATACTTAGGTTGCAGGTTTGATTTCTGTTTGGGGCATGTAGGAGAAGGCAACCAATAGGTATTTCTCTCTCTCTCCTCACCCCCTTCTTCTCAGTCTCCGAAAGAAATGAAAGAAAATGTACTTGGGTGAGGACAAAAAAGTGTAAAAATATCACCAGGGAGTTCTGGCAAGATGGTGGAGTAAGTGGAGCTACACCAATCTCCCAGGTCACATCTGGAATTACTTTTTTGGAGAAAAAAATCAGCTGGAATTACCAACAGAACAGCTGGAAAAAAGTCACATAACCACAGACAGAACAGAAGAGGACGCTTCATCACAACATGACTGGTAGGAATCATGGAAACATGAAAGGGCTGGCTGGGCCCCCATTGGAGGCAGCAGCCAAAGGGATAGAGCCAGGGGCACCACCTGAGAAGGGTGGGTTCTGACCCCCCAGCGGGGTTTCCCATCCTACAGCACCATGGCTTAGAGGAGAGCAGCATTCAGCTGAGAAGGGCAGAAAGCCGTGGAGTTTACTAGCCTGAGAGAGCACTGGGGGGAGAGAACTACTAAGGGACCATAACAAAAATACACTGGCACCCTCCTACCCTGGGCTCCAGTGGAGGCAGGGCAGAGTGGACTGGAGATGCATGGGGGTAGTTTGCAGCAGTGGCTTAAAGGAGAGAAGTGGGGAAGCAGCTGTGGGGATTCCTGTGGTGACTCATCACCCACACCTTGGGCTGACTGTGCTGCACCAAGGGACTTCCATATGAGGGCTCCTCATAGCCCCACCCAGTGGTGCCTAAGTCTGGCAGCTGATCCATTGGAGTACAATTAAACCTCTCTGTCTAGCCCAGCAGGGCCTGAGTTAGGTAGCTGATTCATTGATTTACAACTGAAACCATCTGTCCCCACAAGCTGCATCTGAGCCTGGTGGTGGATCACAGATCAATAGGATTAAAACTGAATCCATCCAGTCTAGCAGGTCCTTAGTCTGGCAGCTGATCACAGTCTGACTGGATTACAATGAAACCTAAAAATGGTGAGAAAAAGAAACAGCCCATCAACAAAAGGAAAGGAGGGATCCCTAGAAAAATCACTAAATAAAACAGAGGCAGGCAAACTATCAGATATGGAATTCAAAATAATGATGATAGAGAAGCTCAATGAGCTCAGCCAGCTGAAAGCAAACTATGAACAATTCCAGGGGAACTACAAAGAACTCCAGGGAAGCTACAAGGAACTTACTGAGAACTACACCAGCATTAAAAAGGACATAGAAACTATCAGTAAGAGCCAGGAGGAAATGAAGAATACAATTTCTGAATTGAAGAATACAGTAGAAGGAATCAACAGCGGGCTAGAGGAAGCAGAGGATCGGATCAGCAAGCTGAAGGACAACATAGGAAAATATTCCAAGACAGCACAAAGAATGAAAAAAGACCGAACAAGAATCAAGAGGTTTTAAGAGAACTGTAGGAAAACATGAAGCGCAATTATATCCATATCATAGGAATACTGGAAGGAGAAGAGAAACAAGGAATGGAAAACCTGTTTAAAAAAAGTAATGATAGAAAACTTTCCTAACATGATGAGTGAAAATGTTACTCAAGTTCAGGAAGCACAGAGGGTTCCAATGAGGATGAATCTAAACAGACCCACTCCAAGACACATCATAATTAAAATGGCACATTTCAAAGACAAAGAGAGAATCCTAAAAGCATCAAAGAGAAACAGCTAATAACATATAAGGCAGCTCTGATAAGGTTATCAACTGATTTCTCAATAAAAAAAAATACAAGCCAGAATGGAATGGCAAAAAATATTCCAAGTAATGGAAAACAAAGGCCTACAACCAAGAATACTCTACCCAGCAAGATTCTCATTCAAAAGGGGAGGATAAATAAGGAGTTTCACAGACAAAAGAAGACTGAAAGAATACATCTCTACCAAACCAGCATTGCAAGAAATGCTAATGGGTCTGCTTTTAAAAAAATGAAGAAACAGAGAAGGACAGAGAGGAACACAGGCACAAGGAGGAGAAATGGCAATAAATAAGTATCAATCAACAATAATCTTAAATGTAAACAGATTAAATGCACCAATCAAAAGACATAGGGTAACTAAATGGAAAAGAAACGAAGACCCAAATATATGCTGTCTTCAAGAGACCCACCTCATAAATAAAGATTGATACAGATTAAAGTGAAGGAGTGGAAACAAATATATATCAAGCAAGCAGACATGAAAAAAGACTGGGGTAGCAATACTTATTTCAAACAAAATAGCTTTTATGATGAAGGCCATAAAAAGAGACAAAGAAGGACATTTCATAATACTTAAGGGAACAATCTATCAAGAAGATATAACTCTGATAAATATATATGCATCCAATATGGGAGCTCCCAAATATATAGGAAAATCTTGGAGGACTTCTAGAAGGATATGGACAGCAACACATTAATAGTAAGGAATTTTAATAACCAATTATCAACAGTGGACAGATCTTCCAAACAAACAAACAAACAAACACCAAGGATATTGTGGCATTAAACAACACTCAAGAGGAAATGGATTTAACTGATATATTTAGAACCCTTCACTCCAAAGAAGCAAAATACACATTCTCTTCAAATGCATATGGAACATTCTCAAAGATAGACCACATGATAGGTCACAAGGCAAGTCTCCACAAATACAGGAAAATTGAAATCACACCAAGCATCTTCTCAGATCACAATGGCTTGAAATTAGAAACCAATCTCAACGGAAAAAAAACAAAAACACTCTAACTCATGGAGGCTGAATAACATGTTTTAAAGTAAGGAATGGGTAAAAAATGAAATCAAAGATAAAATCAAAAAGTTTCTGGAAACAAATGACAATGAATACACAACAGTCCAAAACCTAGGGGGCACAACAAAGGCTGTCCTCAAGGAAAGTTCATAGCAATACAGACCTACCTAAAAAGGATAGATGAAGCTTATACAAACAACCTAACCATAAAGCTGCAAGAACTAGAGGAGCAACAACAAACAAAGCCCAGAGCAAGTAGAAGGAAGAAAACCATCAAGATCAGAGCAGAACTAAATAAATTAGAGGTTCAAACTATGATTTGAAGAATCAACAAGTCCAAGAGCTGGTTGTTTGAAAAAAATAAACAAAATTGACAAGGCTTTATCCAGATACATCAAGAAAAAGAGAGAGAGGACCCAAATAAACAGAATCAGAAACAACTGAGGAGAAATCACAACTGATACTTCAGAAATACAAAGAATTGTAAGAAATTACTATAAACAACTGTATGACAAGAAATATGACAACCTGGGTGAAATGGACAGATTTCTGGAAACATATAATCTACCAAAACTGAATCCAGAAGAAGCAGAAGTCCTGAATAGACCAATAACAACTAGTGAAATTGAAGAAGTTATCAAAAATCTCCCAAAGCACAAGAGCCCTGGACCGGATGGATACACAAGTGAATTTTACCAAACATTTAGAGAAGGACTAACTCCTATCCTCAAACTTTTCCAAAGAATCCAACAAGAGGGAAGACACCCAAACTCTTTCTATGAGGCCAATATTATTATAATCCCAAAACTAGTTCAAGACAACTCTAAGAAGGAAAACTATAGGCCACTATCTCTGATGAACATAGATGCTAAGATTCTCAACAAAATATTGGCCAATTGGATCCAGCAGTACATTAAAAAGATCAAACACCATGATCAAGTGGGTTTCATCCCAGGGATGCAAGGATGATACAACATTTGCAAATCAATAAATGTAATACACCACATCAACAAAATGAAAGACAAAAACCATATGATCATATCAATAGATGCTGAAAAAGCATTTGATAAAGTACAGCAACCATTTATGATAAAAACAATCAGCAAAATGGGAATAGAGGGAACATACCTCAACATCATAAAGGCCATATATGAAAAACCTGAAGCCAATATCATACTCAATGGGCAAAAACTAAAAGGTTTCCCCCTAAGATCAGGAACAAGACGAGGCTGTCCACTTTCTCCACTTCTGTTCAACATTGATTTGGAAGTTCTAACCATAGCTATCAGAGAAGAAAAAGGAATCAAAGGTATCCAAATTGGAAAGGAGGAAGTCAAACTGTCATTATTTGCAGATGACATGATAGTGTACATACAAAACCCGATAGACTCCACCAAAAACTTAACATAATAAGCAAATTTAGCAAAATAGCTGAATATAAAGTCAATATTCAGAAATCAAAAGCATTTTTATATACCAATAATGAAATACCAGTGATAGAAGCTAGAAAACAAGCCCCATTTACCATAGCAACAAGAAAAATAAAGTACTTAGGAATAAACTTAACCAAGGAGGTAAAAGACCTGTACTGAGAAAACTAGACATGAAAGAAAGAAATTAAGGAAGATACAAATAAATAGAAGCATATACCATGTTCATGGATGGGAAGAATTAACAGCATTAAAATGTCCATACTACCCAAAGCAATCTATAGATTCAATGCAATCCCAATTAGAACACCAATGACATATTTCACAGATACAGAAAAAATACTTCAAACATTTATACGGAGCCAAAAATGCCCAGGAATAGCCACAACAATCTTGAGAAAGAAGAACAAGATAGGAGGAATCACAATACTGGACATCAAACTATACTACTAGGCCACTATAATCAAAAACAGTCTGGTACTGGCATAAAAATAGACATATAGATCAATGCAACAGAATAGAGAGCCCAGAAATAAACCCAGGATACTATAGTCAATTAATATTTGACAAAGGGGGAAAGAACATCAAATGGAATAAAAATAGTCTCTTCAACAAGTGGTGTTGGGAGAACTGGACAGCAACATGCAATAAATAAATAAATAAAACTAGACCACCAACTTACACCATATACCAGAATCAACTCAAGATGGATAAAGGACTTAAACATAAGCAGTGCCACCATAAAGGTCTTGAAAGAAAATATAGGCTGTAAAAGTTTAGATATCCTATGCAGAAATGTTTACTGATACTTCTCCAAAGGTAGAGGAAATAAAAGAACAAATAAACAAATGGGACTATATCAAATTGAAAAGTTTCTGTTCAGCTAAAGAAAACATCAGCAAAATTCAAAGGGAACCAATAGTATGGGAGAACATATTTGCCAATGATACCTCAGTCAAGGGTTTGATATCCAGACTATGTAAAGAACTCATGCGACTCAACACCAGGGAGACAGACAGTCCAATTAAAAAATGGACAAAGACCTGAACAGACAACTTTCTGAGGATGACATAGAAAGGGCCCATAGGCATATGAAAGAATGCTCAACATCACTAGCCATCAGAGAGATGCAAATTAAAACCACAATAAGATACCACCTCATATCTTTCAGAATGGCAACCATCAACAAATCAACAAACAAGTGTTGGCGAGAATGTGGGGCAAAGGGAACCCTCATGCACTGTTGGTGGGAATGCAGGCTGGTGCAGCCACTATGGAAAACAGTATGGAGTTTCCTTAAAAATGGAACTGTTTTTTGATCCAGCAATTCCACTTCTAGGATTATACCTGAAGAACCCTGAAATACCAATTCATAAGAACCTATGTACCCCTATGTTCATAGCAGCGCTATTTACAACAACAAAGTGCTGGAAACAGCCTAAGTGCCCATCAGTGGATGATTGGATCAAAAAACTTTGGTACATTTACACAATGGAATACTACAGAAAGAAAGAAGGAACTCCTATTCTTTGCAACAACATGGATGGAACTAGAAAGTATTATGCTTAGTAAAATAAGCCAGTCAGTGAAGGACAAATACCATACGATCTCACCCACTATAGGATACTAATGAACAAAACAAACAAGCAAGCAAAACAGAACCAGATGCATGAATACAATGAATAAAACTTCAGTGGGCAGAGGGGAGGGGGAGGATAAGGGGGGAGGAGGAGGCAAAGGAGGGGAACAATTTAGTCAAGGAACTAGCATGGAAGAACCATGGACATGGACAACAAGTAGGATTGACTTTGTAGGGGAGTGGCTGGGTGGGGAAGGGGAGAGAGGGAGGGGAAATGGGATGGATGTAATACAACAACAATAAAATTAAAATTTAAAAAGTCCTCTAAACATTTAACCAGAAGGATTTGTTGTCATTTACTAGAGTGACCATGGAGAAATAACCCTCAAACATTTAGGTATTCAAATTGTTGTGTGTTAACTTCTACAGAAATAGATGCCTAGAGTAACCTATTGATTAAACAAGGCCAATTTTATCTCTTATGTAGTAAAGATAAGCACTATCTTGACCAAAATGAGTCTTTCAGGAGGGGAAGATCAAAGATCAATATATAGAATTTTAGGGTGCGTATTTGAGTGACTTAGAGCAGCTCCTGCAATGCCAGAATCTGACTGAAACTGGTCAAAATTCATGGCACAACAGAGTGGGTGTGAGTTGTGGAAGAATCTTGATGAAAAACAACTGTTTCACAGCAGTTGCATTTGACCAATTGAGTCATCTCTTGACCTCAAAAGGGGAATATAGTCTTCTTTTCCTAGGCAAGAATTTTCTGGAATAAATAGTACATTTTTTTGATGCAGAAACTTTAATTTTGAATCTTTACAATTAAGCCATTTGAGTGCAGATTGTCTTAGCTCTTTACATAATGGCCCTAAAGTGTTATTCTTTGCGACCCTAAACATCACTGTGATCCACCAGTCAAACTGGAAGTCTAGACAAAAGCCTCCACAAATGGAGGTCTACGCAAGGTGATAAGTGGTATTTTAGCCCAAGTTCAAATTACAGTGGTCAAAGTAGGTCTGTAAACTGACTGTGTGGTTATTTTCCAGATCTTCAATGTGTAGTTGGAATAAACATACTCTGAAACTGGTAGAAACACATGGTCTCTCTGGACTGTGGAGAGAGTTCCATTATGATAGAGAGAGCAAGTGGAAGTTTAGGAACTTCTGTTCTTTACTGAGAGTAAACCAGATTCAATACTGCATTGCTCAGGAACTTCCAGATATTAGTGCCATCATAAACTTGAAATACTCACTTTTTTTTTTTTTTTTTACCTTTAAAGGAGAGGAAGGACTCTTTAAATTTTCCTGTAGACTATTGTAAAGTTAAACAAGTGATAACTAGAACCACAGAGGCTGTTAACCATTGTGGTCATTTTACTGGCTATTCCCTTAGCTCCAAGCCCATGGGTCTTCACTCCAGTTGACATGCAGGACCTGCTTTGTAACTAAGGTTTACATGAGGATCTGCCCACAAGGTAACAGAAGGAGATGGTAAGCCAAGAAGAGGGGAGAGAAAACAAACTTGATTTTTCAGTTTCTCCATCAAAATCATCTCAGGAACATTCTTCACTCTGGCAGTTAGCTCCACTTTGCAGATTTTGTTTTCACTCTCCCATCACCAGCCTCATCCCATCCTTCAGAGGACCAAACACTGGCTGACTGTCACCTGTTCCTCAGCAGTCTGGGGACAGACAGCAACTTCTGGACTCCTGGGGACACCAAACCAACCACACAGTACACACTTGCTAGAAGTCAGAGACCCTGCCCCACAAGCCCCCTTTCTTTCTCTGGGCTATGAAGGATGCACCATAAGTTAGGGCTGGGCAACCTTCTCAGAGGCCTGGGTGACTCTCACAGATGCCCCTCTGAGGTACCAGCTGGTTGATATCTTATCCTCTGACCCATTGGCACCAAAATTCCAGGTTTTAATAACCTGAACCTCTCCCTTTACATTCCCAGGAATAGTAGCTTCTCTCTGCAATCTTACTGTTCTTATGCTATTTCAGTTCTCAAACATATGGTTGGCAACTCTTTTTTTTTTTTTTTTTTTTTTTAATTTTATTGTTGTTGTATTACATCCATCCCTTTTTTGCTCCCCTCTGTCCCCCTCCCCACCCACCCTTTCCCCCCAAAGTCAATCCCACCTGTTGTCTATGTCCATGGTTCCTTTATACTAGGTTCTTGTCTAAGCTGCTCCCCTTCTTTGCCTCTGCCTCCCCCCTCCCCTCAACCCCTTTCCCCCTGACCACTGCAGGCCTATTCCTTGTGTTCATACACTTGGTTCTGTTTTGCTTGTTGTTAGTTTTGCTCATTATTGTCCTGTAATGGGTGAGATCATATGATACCTGTCCTTCACTGACTGGCTTATTTCACTAAGCATAATACTCTCCAGTTCCATCCATGTTGTTGCAAAGGGTACAAGTTCCTTCTTTCTTTCTGCCATATAGAATTCCATTGTGTAAATGTA
>PVIW01004780.1:102700-122699 GCA_004026585.1 Noctilio leporinus | reverse complement strand
GTTCAGATTTCTGTCTGTGAAACGGAACCAAAGATATCTGCCTTGGACAGTTGCCCAACTCAGATGAGCTGTGCTTAGCACAATGCCTGTGTGTGGAATGAGCATTCACTAACTGCTCAGCAGTAGTGTTCTGTGGTTAAGAGCACAAATTCAGAATTCAGGCTGCCTGTTTTTTTCAAATCCTAATTTTGGCACCTTTCGCTTATGTGACCTTGGACACGTTACTTAACATTTCTGGGTACCAATTTCCTCATCTGTGAAGTGAGATAACTGTAATGTGCTCTAGGGTTGTGAAATTAAATGATTTAAGTCTTCATCACATAGTAATCACTTAGTAAATGTTCACTATTTTCATCGTATTATTATTTTCCACCTGTCAGTCTCTCAGAAAAATAGGAAATTGTCTCCAGGTCTGCGCAGTCCCTTTTGCCATCCTTCCTTCAGTTTCACTCAGTCGTTAAGCTGTAATCTAGGTCAGCCCCGCTCCAAAGACACAAGAACACACAGAGACGTCAGCAGAGCGGCCTCAGACACAGAAAAAAGTTTAATTCTGCTTCGGCGGAGGGTCCTGGCTCCTGTAGGGAGAAGGACTTTGTTTTGGACTTTGTTCATGTGGAGATTTATTTGGGGAAAGAGGAAGGAATAGGGGAGAGTCTGGTCCTTCCAGTGGGACCTGCCCGGGAGAATGTGTACTGGGAGGAGGTAATCTGGAGAGACAGGGAGACTGGGCAAAATATGGGAGGGCAGAAGGAGAAGAGGACGGGACAGTGAAAAGAGACAAATAGGGAGGAACAGAGACTTTAGACAGAGAAGACAGAATGCGGAACAGTGACAAAAGAGAGGAACAGAAAAGGGGACCCCAAGCCAGACCTGATGGAACCAGGGAAGTCAATGGGGTGGGGGTGGGGGCTTTGGAGGCCTCCGCGGGACAGAATAGGATCTAGTCCAGCCAGATACAAGAAATGGACCCCTCACCCCTGCCCCGGGTCCCGGGCGGGGGGAGGGGACTCGTGTCTCAGTGCTGCAGTGTTGGGGGGACCCTGCCCCTCCCCGCGCTTCGCTGTGTAAGGCACCGGCTCCAGCGAGGTCCGCGAGTGCGCGGGGGGAGGGGCAGGAGTGGCGAGGAGTCCTTGGGGGAGGAGAGCCTCGCGGCCTGCCCCCTAACTCCCCAGGACGGGGGGCGTGGCCTCGAGCTCGAGGCCGAGGCCACGGTGCCGGGTCCGGGTAGGAAAAGGGCCCGTCTCCCCTTCAGTCAGAGGTCTTGACGCTGTGCTTTCTCCCCCAAGTCCTGCCCCTGCGTCCCAGCGGCTGGGCGTGTGTCCACGGCACCTGGGCGTCCCGGCGCCCGCCCAGCGCTCACACGGTACTCTCCAGCATCCACTCGGTGCTGGTGAAGGCCAGGCGTGCCCTGGCCGCGCCCAGCCCCAGGTCTCCGTCCTCCCCGGCCGCGCCCCCTCCAGCCACGTCCAGGTGCGGTGTGGACCGGTGGCGCTTTGTCCGCCGGGCGCGGCGCGGGTAACTGTGGCTCTGGAAGAGCGCCCCGTAGTCCCCGTCGAACGAATAGCGCTGCTGAGGCCTCGGCCGGGCCGGGGCCCCCCCAGGAACAAGGGCTAGAGCCGGAGGCGCCGAAGCTGGCGGCCCCAGGGCCCCGGAACGGCTCCTGCGAGGACCCACTGCAGCCCGCGACGCCTCCCCGGAGGTTTCCTCGGACGGCAGCAGACACAGCGAGGTGGCAGAGCCGCCCAGGGAGCGTCCAAGGGCCGCCTCCGACTCTGAGGAAGTCATCCCGATCGCTGTGGCCTTTGCTTCCACCGCCACCGCAGCCGGGGTCGCCACCTCACGAAGCGCTTCGTAGCGGTCCTGCGCCGGCGGGGGCAGGGCCTGGGGCGCGCTTGCACCGTTGGTCTGCGAGCACACGTGGCTGACTCGCGGGGGCGACCTAGAGGTGCCCTTGCCTCGGCGGCCATCTCCGTCGCCGTAGACCTTGTAGCGGATCATGAGCAGAACGATGAAGACGAGGACTGAAGCTACGATGACGCCCCCGATAGCAATGATCATGGTGCCGCCCAAGAAGTGGGCCCTTAGTGGGCGGCAGGGAGCCGGATCCCCAGCCGTGGTAAACTGCACGCAGCCCACCACTCGCGTGGCTGGCAGCGCCGTCGCCCCGTCGTCGTAGACTGCCAGCACACACAGGTCATAGGCTCTGCCCGCCGCCAGATCATTCACCAGGAAGGTCTGGCTGGTGGAGGGGATCATTCTGCGGGAGGGGGCGGGATCAATGCAGGGTTAGCTCCACTCAGAACTAGGCCATTTCACTTGCATGCCCCACCCTGGCGGCCGGTGGGAACCAAACCTTGCATCCCTACCCATTTCTCGCCGCCATTCAAGCAAAAAAATGCCAACCTCTAGGAACGCTGCTACAGGCCACACCCCTCATCTGCATGCCCTGCCCTAACACCCACCTCTGTCTGTCCCATCTTCCAGTAGGACAGACAATATGTCATTCTTGTTCCCTGATCTACAAACCCTAGTCCCTGCAGGAGAGCAGTGCCATAGCTTTCACGCCCTACCCTCCAGGGACAGGCCCCTAGCAATGTCTCACCAACAACCGCCATCCAGGGTCTCTTATCTATTTCCACCCTTTAAGAGGCTCCATTACTATAGGCCACTCCCCCTACCAGCACGCCCCACTGTCACTCAAGTGGACATTGAGGTCAACTCACCCCATCTTACTTCTAATAGGGCATTGGATGCTCTCCCAGTTCCTTTTCTATTTTATATTTTTAAGGATTTTATTAATTTTTAGAGAGGGGGGAGGGAGAAAGTGAGAGAGAAAAACATCAATGTGTTGTTGACTCTTGTGCTGCGCCGCCCCCAACTGGGGACCTGGACCACAACCCCAGCATGTGCCCTAACTGGGAATCAAACCAGCGACTCTTTGGTTCATAGGCTGGTGCTCAATCCACTGAGTCACACCAGCCAGGGCTCTTTGTTCCTTTTTTTTTTTTTTTTTTTTTATTGATTGATTTGAGAGAGAAAAAGAAACATTAATTTTTGTTTTTCACTTTTGTATGCATTCTTTGGTTGATTCTTGTACGTGCCCTGACTGGGGATCAAACCCACAACCCTGGCATATCTGGAGGAGGCTCCAACCCACTAAGCTACCCAGCCAGGGCCTCTAGTTTCTCTTTTCTACAAATTCCTGCCCTTTCAGGGAAACCATGGTGTAGCCAACTCCTTTTATTTGCAGGTCCCACCTTTGGGTAAGTACATCTCCTAGCTGCATCTATCTTCTTAGACAATTCCCAAACCCCTTGAGTACATATTCCTGAATCACACTTCACAGTGGCACACTGGGGATGGTTCCCCTACTGGGCCTAGGAACATGCCCATTCTTTGCTTGTCCTGAAACCACTCTGTGTGCATCCTGCCCTATACTGACACAAGTCACCAAACCACACTCCCAGGTAGGTCTCATCTATAAGTGGGTCAAATGTAGCCAAGCAGGCAAACCCCTTTGTTTTTCTAGGCCCCTGCTCTTCAATTAGGGGCAATGCAAAGAAATGGTTAAATCAACAAGTCTGAGAGCCAGACTGCCTGGATTTGAGTCTCTCTTCTGTCACTTGCTAGCTGTGACCTTCAAAAGTTTCTTAAACACTCTGTGCTTCATTTCCTCCGAATGGGCATATTAAGAATTAGTACATCATAGAGATGATGTGGAGTATAAATGAGTTAACATACCCAAAGCCTGGCACTTCATAATTTCATCATTATTAGCCTGCATCTCACACTGTGTTGGCCAGTCACCTTTGCTGTGGCTCATACTGGACTGCCATTTGCACCCTTTCCCATCTATAAGGCCATTCCCACCAGGCCTTGCCCCTCTGTTTGGACACACCCTTTCCACACTGTTGCCCAAGTCCAGCCTTGGCTAACACCCAGGACTGCCACAGCCACATGGAGTTGTATGCCCAGCACTCAACCTCACAAGCTCTCCTCTCCTACAAAGATTTTAGTGGGTCACCAGAGACAAGGACTACCTCTTCATCTGCATAGGACCATGAAACAGGAGCTCTGCCTCTTCTGAGAGGCCATGCCCCCCTCTCCATAGGCCTTTTACCTCTCAGAAGTTTCACCTTCCCTCCAGGCCACCTTCTGACCCTGAAGCCCATTTCAGTTGTCTCATCTCCTGCAGGTTCCCCACCACCGAAAGCCACCCTCCAAGCCAAAGGCTTCAAGTGAGGGCACTACCCCCTCAAAAAGGCCCACCCACTTCTCTAGCTCTCCCTTTGCCAGCCATTTAACAGACCACCCCCTGCCCTTGCCTCCTAACCCTGGGCCCTAGGCTGCGAGTCTTCCTTTCCCTCCCATCTCCCTTCTCAGAGAAACTTAGATTCCTCTTGCTCCTTCCCCTAAAAACTAGTTGCTAGGGGTTCCCCACCTCCCTTTACAAGGACAGAGGCTGGCTCCTTAAGGAAGCTTGAGCCCATGTGTCTCTAATTGGCTGCAAGACCCAAGCAAGCAGCAGAGCTGGCTTCTGGTTGGATGTCACCTCCACCCATAGCAGCAGTGAGGAAATTAACCCCTGCAGCACCATAGCACAGTCATCTGCAATAGGGGATGGAGGGCTGACACTGTAGCCTTCAGGGGAAGGGAAGAGCCGTGCGGTCTGTGGCCTAGCTAGGGCCAGAGGGCTATCAACATCTGAAAACATGCAAGGTCTGGGGGCCTGCAAACCTCCCTGCACCCCATCATGTAGCGGCCACAGGTTAGAGAGAGAAAGAAAGAAACAGAAGTGGAGAGTCACAAACCAAGAGTTATTTACAGAAATGCATTATCCATCTCCATTAATCCCTTCTTGGCAAATCGTAGGTGCTCAGCATATGTGTGTTCTTGTAAAACGGGCAGAATTAGGAGTTAGAAGGGTAAAAACTGGAATCCTGGTTCTGCCACTTTCTGTGTAACCTTGAGCAAGTGACTTGCCTCTGCTGCGCTTGTTTCACTATCTATAAAATGGGAGGAGAACCACCGTTGCTTTATAGCAGAGCTGAGAAGATCGAATGAGGTAGCATCCTCGGTAGTACCTTATAAAGGTTTTTGTTTTGTTCATTTGTTTGCCTTAATGTTTATACAATTGGGCCAGTGTCTGATCTACCTCAGTGGGCCCAGGGCTCAGCATGGAACCTGGCATGCAGTAGGCATTTACTGTGTTTGGTAACCAGATTCTAAAAGAGAAAAAAAGTGAAGATGACAGAGACAAAGGAAAAGAGGCATTTACCCATTAAGCCAACAATGGGAAAGCACCAACTGCCTACCAGGACTGTGGCCAAGAGAACCTTGGGAAAAGTGAAGATGGGGGCCAAGAGGCAGGGTCTTTGGTGTAGGTCTAAGCACCCCCAAGAGCTGGGGCATTCCCAAGTGAAGTCAAACACAGGATTAAGCATTCAGCAGGTGCTCTACAGTGAGCATGAGAGAGACAGCTAGGAACAAGGAGAGCCATTCACAAAGCCAACAACCACTTATCAAGTGCCCAAGTCTATGGCTATGAGACATACTTAAAATGCTACCAAGATGAAGGACACTGCAAGGCCAAGGCAATAATTCAGCATGTACTAGCTGCCTCCTGCCTCTGGTTTTTTGGTCTCCCTGTGTCCCCAGCACCCTGCTCAGGGCCAGCACAGAGCAAGGGCCCAGAGCCTAACAAAAGCAGTAGGGAGAAAAGGGACAGGCAGAGACAAATGTGAAAAGTAAGAGAATAAGAGAAATGATGGGAGAAAGTAACTGTTTAATTTCTGTCCACACCATACGAGTCTGTCTATACCAGGAAAATGGCTTCTAACCCAATGGACAATGAAAATAACATATTTACATATTTTGCTTTTCAGTTCTATAATGTACCCAATGTGTTAATAGCACTGGCATATAATTTATAAATATAAATGTCCCTGGCTAGTGGCACAGTGGATAAGGCACTGGCCTGTGAACCCAAAGGTCAATTTGATTCCCAGCCAGAGCACATAACCAGGTTGTAAGCCAGGTCTCCAGCCAGCTCTGTAGCTGGAGGCAGGTGACAGGCAACCATACATTGATGTTTCTCTCCACCTCTGCCTCTCTCCCTTCCCCTCTCTCTGAAAAATAATAAATAAAATATTTTTTAAATAATAAAAATTTATATATATATATATATATATATATATAAACTTAAATGTTTTTAAGTTTTTAATGTGTGTGTGTGTGTATTTCATGCTCCAAAATGTTTCCTGCCAAGGTACACAATCAAACACCTTTGGTGAGCAAGGATGTTGAGCATGAGTCCCAAGAGAGTAGGATCATGCTGGGCATATTCACTGTTATGAATAACTCCAGTGCCAGTCTGGCTCATGTGGGTGCTTAACAAAGATTTGAAAATCCCATGAAAAACAGAGAAAGTGAGACAGAAATAAAAAAATAAAAAAAAAAAATAGAGGGAGATAGGGTAACTCTGCAAGGCCACCTAGAACCCTAGCTGAACAAGAAGGCCAAGGACGTGGGCAGAAGGGAGGGAGGGCCCTTAGGGTAGGGATGGAAACACCCACCTGTAGACGAGGGAGTCATCAGCAGAGCTGTTGTACTGGACTTGGTACATGCGGATGCCGGGCACCGGCCTCTGGGCTGGCCAGCGGATGAGCACGGAGTTGGAGGTGAGCTCAGCCGCCACCAGCCGACGCTCGGCCACCGACTCGTTGGCACCAGGTCGGCCGGGAGTGGCGATGTCAGAGGAGCCAGGCTCAGTGAGCGGCGGTGGGGCAGCTGGAGGGGGCGCCATCAGGGGCAGAGGCACCACGCACACCTCCACGGGTGCCGTGGCTTCCCCGGCGGCATTGGAGGCGATGCAAGTGAAGGTGCCACTGTCCCGCAAGGTGGTGATGGTTACATCCAAGGTCCCATCCCCCCGGACCCGGGTTCGGCTCGAGTTCCCCAGCAACCGCCCGTCAGGTGCCACCCAATGCACCACCGGCTCAGGGTCACCCACTGCGCGGCACCGCAGGCTGACCGCCTGGCCCTCCACCACCAGAGCCCGGCCCCCCGCCTGCCGTGTGATCAGCGGGGGTTCACACAGGAACTCCTCTTCAGGGATGGACCAGAAGTATCGGTCAGTGAGGTGCTCAGGGGTGGCACACGTCTCTAGGTCATCCTCTCTGGTCAGCCGCCGGAGCCAGAGCAGCTCGCAGTTGCAATGCAGGGGGTTGCCACCGAAGCTGACAGTGAGTGGCGTGGGTGGCTTGGGCCCGGGGCCTTGGGACCTCAGGAAGAGCCCATCAGGGGGCAGTTTATGGAGGCGGTTGGAGGTCATGTCCAGGCGAACCAGTTTGTGAAGCTGCACAAAGGTACCTTCCGCGATGTGGTCGATGAGATTGTGGTCCAGCGTGAGGGTGTTCAGGTTCACCATCTGGCCTACGGCCTCCCAGGGCAGGGCCTCGAGGTTGTTGTAGGACAGATCCAGGTCCTCCACGGTGGACAAGAAGGCGTCAAAGGCCGCCGACTCCACCCGGCGGATCTGGTTGTTGCCCAGGATCAGGTGGCGGAGGTTGCCCAAGCCGCGGAGCTGATCACCGCGCACCTCAGCCAGCCGGTTACTGTCGAGGTGCAGGGCCCGCAGGGCACGGAGGTCGGCAAAGGCACCGGCTGCCACTTGGCCGATGGTATTACGGGAGAGGGTGAGGTGCACCAGGCTGGTCATGTTAGCGAAATCCCGGCGACGGACCGCTGCGATGAAGTTGTCGGTGAGCCGCAGCTCCACCACACGCCGGTCAATGGCTGGCGGCACAAAGAGCAAGCCGGTCTTGGCGCACAGCATGGTCAGTGTGGGCGCCACGTTCTGGCAGATGCAGCGGCCGGGGCAGGGCTGGCCACGAGACGCCCCCGCCCAGAGTAGCAGCAGCAGAAAGGAGAGGGCCGCGGACAGTGGCGAAAGCGGTGCTGAGAAGGGGCCCGGAGCCATGGTGCCGTGGGAAGGCGAGAAAAGTGGGTAGTAAGACCTGAAGGAGAAGGAGGCAGGTTACCCAGGCAGAGCTTGGGCCGCACTAGGATGTTCTGCCAGGAGTCTGACCCAGACCCCTCCCATCTTGACAGCTAGGTTCTATAGGACAGTGACAGTGGCAGCACTGATCATCAGTTGCCATGCAGTTGTTACTACTAGGTAACAACATTTTAATGCTGGTTTAGTAAATTAGCACTGCCCCACCCCTGAGTGTCCTATCCCCATCTCTGCCCCTCCTCTAGAGCCTCTGAGGTCTCTCATAATCTCCCAACCAGAGGGGTGATGCCTGGCCCTTCGAGGGCTTTCTAGTACCCACTAAACATTTTGAAAAATCACTGCAAACTAGGATTTAAGTTCATGAAATTCAAAGCCAGTAAGTATTCCCTGGATTCAAATTCTAGGTCTGACACTTACTAGCTATGTGACCTCCGGCAAGTGTCTGAACCTCTCTGAATCTCGGCTTCTTCATCTGTAAAATAGAAATAAAAAACAAGCCTTACCTTTGTGAGGGTTAAGTGGATTAATAATCGTAGTGTACTATTTAGGAACCCAAGCAAATAAAATGGGTTCAATACATGTTAGTAATTATTATTATCACCCTCAAGTGCCCACTACGTGCCAAGCATAGAAGTTGACACTATTACTAAAAAGAAGTGCTTTTAAATTAGACAGACTCAGGTTCAAGTCCTGGTTCCCCCACTTGCTAGCCCTGTGACCCCAAACCCATGACTTCCCCCATACTTTTCTGTTTTGTAAAATCAGATGGTAATTGTACCATCTTCACTGGGTTATTGCAAGGGTTCAGTGAGCTCATTTATGAAGACCCTTAAGCACAGGGCCTGGCACACAATAAGTATTCAATAAATGTTAAGGATCACACCTCCTACCCTTTATCAGAGGCAGAGTGTCTGGCAGCGGGAAAGACTGAGAAAACCACATCAGTCTCCCTACTCAGTCTTGGGAAGTCCTTCTCTGAGCCTGGTTTCATCCTGGGCCCTCCAAGCTCCCAAGCAGGGAGCAGACTTCTGTGCTCACATCAATGGGCACACACAAGGTCCCATACATGCCTACACACACACACACTCTCTCTCACACGCTGATGCTATGCCTCTACTCCAGGCAAAACCTTCCAGCAGGGATTCCCCTGTGGCAGCTGCAGCCCACGATATGTCAGCTCCCATCACAACACGGGATGGGTGGGGGGTGAAGAGGAAAGGAAGGAAAGGGGGCATCCCTGAAACTGTTTTCACCCCACCCTGCACCCCAGTCCCTGCTGGCCCAGCTCCCAGGAATCTGCATTTTAGGGCTGTGACCTGATGTGGCCTTGACCCTCCTGGCCCATGGGGAGAGCCGCTGTAAGTGTGGCGAGCAGGGATCAGGAGAGTCAGAGAAAGAGGTGAAGAGACAGCGAGAGACAAAGAAGAGGGAGAGATGGACTGGCAGGAACAGAGACAGATTGAGAGAGAAAAAAGAAAGGAATTGAAAGGAAGGTGAAGAGACAGAGAGCAAGAGAGAAAAAAATGAATGGAGGAGACAGAAAATAGAGATATGAAGATGAAGAAAGGAGGACATGAGCGAGAGAGATAGGAAGAAAGAATGAGCATTATAGAGACACAAAAACAGACAAAGAGGCAGAGATTGAGGGAAACAGTGAATGGGCTGAAGAGAGATAAAGAGTCAGGGTGTCCCACCACCCATGAGGGCCCTACCATTTTGTCTTGCCCTCCCTCTGAGACACTGTATTGGCCAGAAAATCCTGGCCTGAAAGGTAAAACTCCTGAGTTAGGAGGCCTCATGCCAAACCTACCTAGCTGTGGGGTATCTAGGGCTCAGAACCCCAATCTACAGTACACAAGTACAGAGCTCTGCCTCCCACAGCTTGGGTAAGACTCAAGTCGAAGGCGCAATGGTAAAAGCTAACACCTATTGAGAGGCAGCACTGCAGGATAGAATCTGGATCCAATTGCCCAGGTTCACACCCCAATTCCTTGCTGCATGACTCTAGTCAAGTGACTTCCCTTCTCTGTGCCTCCGTGTGCTCCTCTGTAAGATGGGAACAATAAGAGTACCTACCTCATCCGGTTGTTGTAAGGATTAAATGAGATAAGACAGTGTAACATGATTAGAATAGTTCCTGACAGAGTAAACACCACATGTGTCAGCTGCTATTATTATTATTATTATTATTATTATTATTAATCTGGCTCTCAGCCACTAGCAGCCTAGACTACCAGGAGATCTTCCCATGTACACACACATACACACACAAAATGGTAAACCACATTCATGCCATTCTTCAAAGGCCTGGGTTATTTCATGTCATGAAACTCTCTTACACCCTTTACTACTATCATGAGAAAACCCCTCTTTCCTGACTCCCTTTACCCCTCCTGAAAGGGGATGGCTCTGGGTCTAAGACCCCCACCCCCATGTGCCATCCATGCCCTGGCTCTACCATGAGCCCTTACCCAAACATGATGAACCTGACCCTGTCATTACTCACCCCCAGCCTTGGGGGCACCTGGCCCCTCATGACACTGTCATACCCTGCACTTACGAGGCAGGGCTCCAGGCCTCCAGCGAGCTCAGAACAAAACCAACCTCTCTGCATCTCTCTCCCCAGCCTGAGGGACCCCACTCACCTCTCTTCAGGGAGTCAGGGCCTGGGCCAGTACCTGCAAAGGAACAAAATGACCATGTTAACATCCTTCTAGTTTTCTCTAGAGACCTGCCTCAGAGACCATCTCAACTAAGGAAGTCCCTGGTGTGATCGCACTCTCACCCCTCCTGCTTCTGGCTCTGCATCATCTCAGATGGACCCAGAAGGTCATCTCTGGAAACCAAAGAGTCTTGGCTTCAGGACAGTTCACTCTCCAAAATCCAGCTCTTTGTCCTTTGGGGTCTCAAGAGGCCAGTGATACCAGCTCCCTCCTCCCTCAAGACCCTAGAGTCTGGGATCCCAACCTTCTTGAGTCTCAGACTAAAGATTCCAGGTCTCAGTCCTTTCCATTCTCAAGACCCAAGAATTGGATCCCACCGTCCTTCTCCTTCAGATCCAGGATTTTGGCTCCCAGCCTCCTCTTTCCAAAGTTCACATCCCAGTCCCCCAACTTCAAAGACCTAAGTGGTACCAGGAGCTGGGGAAGGATTAGAGGCTCCCATGCTCACCATCACGTCACCGTCACACCAACATGTGTGGACATGCCAAAGCTCACATGGGCCCACAACCCCAGTCTTTACATCTGGATTTCCATGGACACATCAGCATGATCTCTGTGCCCCCTGCATTCCACTGGCTCTTGGCCTGAAGTGTGGCACACATGTGTCCATGGGCCCCAGGCTGGACCCTAGCATATCACAGTTCATGCTACATGGACCCCAAGCTTACAGGGCCCAGAAACAGGGTCAGCCTTGTATCAGGGACACAGGTATGTGTGTGCAAACAACCCTGCACATATATGTTTGAACATACATAACTTCACTCCTGAGAGACCAACACTGACATATAAATGCAGTCACAACATAGACATATACCCTCAAAATTGACACACCTTCATACAACCACACACATCGTACATACATCGTACACCATTGGCTTTTCTTTGCACATTCACACACAGAAATGCACAAAACAAAAAACTCATGTGCCTATCCTTGCAGACAACCAGGTACATACACACCTATAACATATACCGTTGCACACTCACCAACACACAGGTGCACACACATACAACAGATACTCACTTGCACGATCAAAGATACACAACACTCTCTGAAATGCCCAAACACTTAACTTCATATAGCCTCATGATACACAGTCACAAAACTGGTAAAGTCCTACATCAACAAATGCAAAATGCACATATTCGCTGATCACACGCATCACGGAACCACAAGCAGACAAGGCTGATAAACACTCAAACAAGCACATAGGCACAAAAAGATCCACCTTTGCAGAGACACTCTGAGATGTTAACTCATAGCAGACACTTGCTCACACAACAGCCCTGTAAGGGGTTTACACACTTACAAATGCATACAAAATATTGAACCACAGTGTAATAGTCAACAGATAGGAACAGATTCACACTCACACATATATTTGGACACACATCTCTCCCAGCCCTGAGGCAACCTTGCCCCACCTACTTCACAGGCCAAAGAAATCCTAACATCCTTTCTTCCACCATACCGGCCCCCACCACCAGAGCACAAACCAGGGCCAGAGGTCAGAGTTCAGCAGGTCAAGTCTCAGAGGGTTTGGGGAGCTTAGTCCTAGAGCACCAGTCCAAAGCAATCCTCTCACCAGCAGTCCAAAGGTCCTCCAGCCGGGCCATCTGGATGCAGGCAACTCCGGCCCTATCTGCAGAGATCCCGCCAGTGTGGGGATTGGGGTGGGGTAGGTGGAGAAAGGCCGGGTCTGCTTGCCTCCCCTCGGGCCCATCTGTCCATCCCTCAGCCTCTCATCCCTCCATCTGTCCACCTACCAAGTGCCCATCCCCCCACCCAGCCACCGGGAAGGGGAAGACATGGCCGTCTCCCCCAAGGGCCGCTGAGGACCACCCCCCCACACACCCAGTTGACAGGGACCCAGGGAGCGGCAAACTCCCTTCCCCCAAACCCACACAGAGGCCTGGACCCACAGGCGCTGAGCCCCAGCCCCCTGGCCCGGAACCTTACGTGGATGCACAGACACACACCCTTGGAGACACAACCCGCAGACACACACACGCGCGCACACACACACTAATGAACACCGGAGCGGGCACACCCGGCTACACAGACCCCCAGATGGACATCCAACCAGGACACAAACACCCAACGCAGCTAGCGGAGCGCACACACTGGTGGTGGTGGTGGGGACCCACACCTGAGCACACAACCCACGCACACACACCTGCACACAGCCCCTCCGATGGGCGCGCAACAGCCCCCCAGAACACAGCCGGAGGGGCAGCCACTGGGGGGCACACACACGCACGCACGGCCGGCCCCAGCACCTCGGCTCTACACCCGGCACACACCCGGATGGCCACACAAGCAGGCGCCGCACTCGCCGGCGCCGGGCACACACTGGGCCGCGCGAGCGCACGCCCGGCCCGCCGCAGCGCCGCGGACACTCACTCACAGGCTCGCGCGCTCACACCCGCGTTCACACCGGCGCCCCCGCCCGCTGCCTCCCGGACCGCTGCGGGCGGTGCTCACCCAGCCCGGGGGGGGCCCCGGGCCCGGCCCCGCCGCCGCCACCTCACTCCGCGCCATGGTGGGGGGAGGGCCGAGGGAGGGGGCGCGGTGCCGCGGGGCCGCCTCCCTCCCGCCTCCCGCCCTCCCTCCTGAGCATCCGTCGAGCTCCGCCCTCCGCGCTGCCCGCCTCCCGAGCCCCGCCGCCACCAACGCTGCAAGGGGGGAGGGGGTGCCGACCCGGCCCCGGGCCGCCGCAGACCCCTCTCCACTGCGGAGCCGCCAGCCCGCCCCCGACCTCTCCCCAGCCCCACCTCCAGCCACGCGGACTTCCCTGGAGACCCCCCAGACCACGCCCCGACTGGCATGGCACCCGGGATCTCCCAACAGAGACCTCGGATCATATCCCAATAGCTAGGGGGACCACAGACCATGCCTTACCTCCTTTGAGGATCCAGAACATGTTCTACAGCCACCCAGGAACACAAACCACGTCACTCTCTTGAGTGACCTCAGACTCTGCTCTACACCCCATCAAGGACCCCAGACCATATGTCCCAGCACCCAAAGGGATTCAAACTACCCCCACCAGGAACACTAAATCATACCCCCACATTCAGGTGGACTCACCAGACCACACCCAATCCCTGAGGGACCCCAGGCCATATGTCAAAATCCAGGGAAACCCAGATCATGCTTTTACTCCCTTTGCGACCCATCCCATGTTCTACAGCCACCCAGGACCACACTCACATCGCACTTCTTGGGAACCCCCAGCCATATGCTTTTAACCTCTAGGACCTCAAACCATACTCTGACTCCCAATAGGGATTTCAGACTATGTCTAAATTCTAGGGGGCCCAAATATGTCTCTTGTCTCCACGGGAGACCCTAAACTTTCCCCATTACCCCCATTAGACCCAGACCATTTTCCCCTCCAAGGCTCCCCTTGATTTCCAGAATCTCTTATTTGCCCCAGATTCCTTCCCATCCCCTACCAGTCCTATCCCCCTGAGGACCCTGCCTCCTCCCTGTTCCTATTCTTTCTCTTGGACCCTGCAGAACCTTCCTCCTTCTCCTTGACTTCAGTGGAGTACAGGATTATTCAGACCCCTTAGTCAAATCCTACCCAATGATCCCTGGCTCCTCCCCCAAATCTCACTGAGTATCTCAGGCCACTCTACTCCCCAAACCCAGCCAAGCCTCATCTCAAAATCTGTCTTATTGCAGTTCTGCAGATCCCCGGAGGCAAGCCCTTTCCATTTTGGATCAAGCTCTTTGCCCATACCCTTTCCCTAAATTCTTCCTTTCCATGTCATCACAGGAAGCCTGCCCTGCTCCTCAAATCAAGGATACCTCTGCAGAGCCTTCCTCTAGTGAATCTTAACACCCCATTACCACATTCACCACCACCCCACTCACACACACACACACCAGTCTCCAGATTTTACCTCCCACCCTAGTTCCCAGTGCTATCTATCAGGGCATGGAGGGCCAGGGCTGGGAAAACAGAAGTGGGAGAATAACAGCAACACCAAAAACGTCTAGCACTTCTCATGCCAGGAATGGTTCTAAGGCTCCATTCACTCTTTACAGTAGCCAGATGACAAGGTGTCATTACTATCTCCATTTTACAGAATAGGAAAGTTGAGCCTCAGAGAGTTTTGGTCACTTGCCTAAAGTCACACACGCAGTAAGTGGCAGACAGGGTGGAGGTGAAAAGGAAAAAGGGTGAGGGCAGGCCAGGGATGGAAAGGAGTGGGTGAGAAGAAAGATAATAAAAAATAGAGAGAGAGAGATGAGAAACAAAGAGCTTGCGCCCATTCAGGGGCAACCTCAATCACAGAGCATATCTGGCCCTGTGAGCTCTTGTCCTCAGCTGTGACCACACTTGTCCTCAGCCTCAATTATGGCTTTTCTATTCCTTCAACACATCAGCTCATTTCAGTCCTTGGGTCTTTGCAGTTATTCCCTTTCCATGGCTGATTCCTTTTTTCCATACATGTCTTCATTCAAATCTAATCTCTTCAGAGAAGCCTTCCTTTCCCACCTCCAATTTACATGCCCACCCCTACCCATGGTCCTGACATCTGCAAATTACTTTGAAATATATGCAAAATAAGATGTGTTGATGGGTGAATAGATGGGTATATGATAAAGCAAATGCAGTAAAATGTTAATGGTGGAATCCAGGTGGTAGGGATATGGGTATTCACTGTAAGATTATTTCAATTTTGCTCCATGTTTGAAATGTCTTAAAGTAATGTTGGGAGAGAAAAAAAGCAGGAGGGTTCTTCCAGAGATTCAAGGGGCAACAAAAAATAGCCCCATCAGGTCTCACTACTTCCATCACATCACCTTAATTGATTTCCCTCATAGCGCTTATCACTGTTGGTAATGACCTTGTTTGTTTGTTTACCTTCTTATTGTTTAGTTATACATTGCTTACTGTCTAGTCATTGAAATGTAAGCCTTTGGAGAGAAGTGATGTGAGCAGCAATTTTCTCAAGTCTTGAAAAGACCAGTTGACCCCAGTGGATGCTCAGTAAACAAGTGTTCTTGAATGCCTCTTGGGAAAGGACCTGGGAGCTAGTCTACCATAGACTCACTGTAAAGACCACACTCAGAAATGAACATGCTCTTCTAGCCTAAGGTCACTAGAAAAGAAGAGGTATAAGCCTGCAGCTGGGGTGTGCCCCCTAAGGTCAGGGAGTGTGAGCTGGCCTGAAAAAGAGGGCAACCAGTGGAAGTAAATAGTGTGGTTATTTTCCAAGGGTCCTAATTTATGCCCTTGACCAATCCCATTCTTTCACAATTTAATACCTCCCCCTCAATCCTTGTCCCCTACCCCAATTCTAGGTCCCACCCCAGAAGCTTAAGCCCCACACCTTTGGCACCATTTTAAAACATACACTATGTATTCAAACTGCCTTAACTGTGCCTCTGCCACAAGTCTAAACCCCACTTCTCAGCCCAAGCCTCACCCCTCTATTTTCGGCTCCACCCCACAAGCACCTAGTTCTCGCCTCCGCACTGGCGCCTCATGTCAGGCCTCCATTCCCAGCTCTACTTAAAATCTAGGCTCCACCTCTCCGACCTAAGAAGCCCTGCTTATATTCTAAGTTAGGCCAGAGAAGTGCCCAGGAAAGTCTTGTGCCAGGACTCAAAAATTAGGGAGCCTGGAGCTGTGGGACCTAGAGGGGAGGCTAGTGGCAAGAGGGGAGGCAGTCCCCAATTTGTACCGCCCCTGGAAGGAGTGGCCCCACACCCAAAGCCACACCTCAATGTGCTGACTCTTCATTGGATGGTGTATCCTGTTCTGCTTCTTTGATTGGTTTCTCCTTAATCCCTCTAGCCAAACCTACTCTGCATTGGGCTGCCCTCGGTCACTCTCTGATTGGGCCCAGCTTTCCAAATGTCCTGCTCCTGATTGGGCAACTCCTTTTACACACCTCTTTCTGATTGGATTGCTTGCAATCGTAAGCTTGGATGCAGACAGAAGTTCAACAATTGGGGAGAAGGAAGGACAGGTGGGAGGGAGAGGAGGAAGAAGAGATGGTTCCCTAAATCCCCTGCCTAAGAGAGGGACTGGCCACTGGGCACAGAATAGCCTTGGGTTAAAGTTCTAACGCTGCAGAATCCTAGCTGTGGGACTCCTGGTAACCATGTTTAGTTTGTTTCATGTGTGAATAGGGGATAACGTACCTTCTTCATAGGGTACTGTAGAAATAAATGAGTTAATACCTGTAAAGTACTTATAGAAGTTCCTGGCACATAGGAAGCCCTCAATCAGAGGGTTAGCTATTATTAATTTGATCATGTAAATGCACAACCTTGAACAAGTCCTTTTGCCTCTCTAACCTCTGCAGATCAGGAATTGCTTGACCTCTTAATTGAATGACCTCTCCTATCCCCAGCAATGAGGTGCTGAGGAGATGGTGTGTTCTGGCTGGGAAGACTGGGAAAGTGTTGGAGCCAAAGAGGAGTAGCCCAGGCCCAAGGTCAGTAACATTGTTACCATGGCAACAGCCACCTCTTCATAGGGAACCTGGAGAGGGGTGAGGGAGGGAGCTCCCGGGTCCCTGAATCTGGGAACAGAGAGGAACTGAGACATGGAGGAGAAGCAGAGACAGAAGAGTGATTTATATCTATGAAGACCTGCACATCTCAGAACTTTCAGAGCCTGAGACACAGCTGATGCTCAATAAATGTCCCTCAGAGACAAGAAACAAAGAACCTAAGGGAATCAAATGCCCAGAGATGCCAAAGAAAGAATCTCCAGACAGGGACAGACAGGATGTCCCCTTCCTGTCCCCTCAACCTCATACCCTGCAAGGGTCCATTAAGGACCCTGGAACCTCTTTGTCTTCCCCAGCCCTGGGACCTCAGATCTACCCAACCACACAAACCACCCACCCCAGCAACTCCAGAGCCCCTGAAGCAATTTTGTTTGATCTTTCAACGTTTATTCTTCCTCCCCAGGGTCTGAGAAAAGTAGCATTCAGTGCAGGCTAATGCCAGCCAGCCCCCAAGCTGGGATGGGAATGGAGGACAGACAGGAACTCAGTCTCCTTTACTCACAAGGACCCAGGTCCCCATATTCTCCTTTGGAGTAGCCCCTCCATGGATTCAAATATTCCTCCAATTCCTCCAGGAGACCGGGCCTCCCCCATACCCTCTAGGAAACCCCACAGGCTTCTTTCATAGAAGTAGGTATCCCCTTTTCCTTCTGGAATTCAGCGGGCATCCACTTGGTCTGTCTGCCCTCTGCTGACCGATGGCTGGTACTGCATGGACTGTCTGCTAGCGCCCACGATGAGAAACAGAAACTGAGCCACAACAGAGGATCTTTAGTTCTTGCATTTTAATTTCTTCAGGGTCTCAGATGTTCAGGTCCTAGGAGTCCGAGTCCCCAGTTCCTTTGGAGACTCAGACATCAGGGAACTCAGGTTCCCCAGCCCAGAAGTCAACGAAAAAAAGACAACTTCTCTTGGAGCCAGGCCTCGGTGAGGTCATCAGTGGTGCGGATTTCAAACACCTGGGCAGGGAGAGTTCTTAATATTATGATCCACTCAGGAACTGAGATAGCAAGGTCTAGAGCCCCCTCCTCCCTCCACCAGGAAGAGGAACCCCCCAACCTCCTCTTCCCTTAGACCCAGGAGCCCAGACTCCCTGATCCCTCCTCCCTAACACTCTGGGAGCCTCAGCCCCAGGCCCAGACCTTTGTGAGCTCTGCCGTTTGAACCAGTCTGTTTTTACTCCCTGCATACATCATCTGCTGTTCGGGCTTGCAGCCTGCATAGAAAAGGGAAGTAGAGGGAATAACTAGGGGACCCTGGGGCGTTCTCTAAGGCTCCAGTAATGTCCTCCAGGCCCTGGGGTTTTCTAAGGGCCCTGGGAGTTGCTTTAAGGAGTCCCAGTTTTCTGTTTTGTCTAGGGGCTTGAGGGTATTCTGAGGGTCCCTGGAGATGGTTTATGGGCTAGGCAGGAGTTTCTAGGTAAAAGGGAAAGATGGGTTTACTTACACGTCTCAGGATCAAGGATGGGTAGGCTCTTGAGGAATCTAAACCCCCAATTTCCAACCCCACTGCCTCCCCAGTATTCACACACCACATATGCCACTCACTCATGTACTCACCAAGGCACGCACTCACACTCTCACAAGCACCTGCATTCATAAACACACTATTACACACCCCATATACACAATCTAAGACCCTGTTCTCAGGATGGTTAGAGCTGTGTCTCACCCACAGGGCTGGAGAAGATGAAACACAAGGGGTAGGACACTCGGCCATCTGCATGCACATACTTGTAGCTGTAAACCACGAACCTACACCAGTGAAAGGGAATTCAAACTCAGGACTTCGGCCTGGAGCCCAGGCCCAACACCCATTACCCAAGTCTACATCCTCGAAATCTTGCCTGAATCTAAGAACCTAGAGTAAACAACTGAGACTGAAGGTACTAACCTCAAAAACAATAAATGATTAAAAATAACAAAAATATTAAGTGCTAAATAGAACTACGATGTGATCCAGCAATTTCACTTCTGGGTACTTAACCCAAAGAAAATGAAACACAAAAAGTTATATGCACCCCATATCTATTACAGCATTATTTACAATAGCCAGAATATGGAGACAACCTAAATATCTATTGATGAATGAATGGATAAAGGAAATGTGATATATATTATTCTGCCATAAAAAATAATGGAATCTTGAGGCTTTATGCTAAATGAAATAAGTCAAATAGAGAAAGACAAATACCATATGATCTCACATGTAGATTTTTAAAGAACAGAAAAGAAACAAACAAAAAACCAAGCTCACAGATATAGAGAATAGGTTGGTGGTGAGAAAAAAGGATGAAGGGGGTTAAAAGGTACAAACTTCCAGTCATAAAATAAATATGTTATGTACAGCATGGTGACTATAATTAATAATACTGTATTGTGCTCGCTTCGGCAGCACATATACTAAAATTGGGACGATACAGAGATTAGCATGGCCCCTGCGCAAGGATGACACGCAAATTCGTGAAGCGTTCCATATTTTTTGGATGGAACTGGAGAGTATTATGCTTAGTGAAATAAACCAGTCAGTGAAGGACAGGTATCATATGATCTTACCCATTACGGGACAATAATGAGCAAAACTAACAACAAGCAAAACAGAACCAAGTGTATGAATACAAGGAATAGGCCTGCAGTGGTCAGGGGGAAAGGGGTTGGGGGGAGGGGGGAGGCAGAGGCAAAGAAGGGGAGCAGCTTAGACAAGAACCTAGGATAAAGGA